>CAXITT010000029.1:1560143-1588599 GCA_964033795.1 Lymnaea stagnalis
TTCTTGCCCCCCCCCCCTGGAAAGTTAATCTATATTTTTGCCCCCCCCCCCCTAGAAAGTTTTTTGCGGGCGCCCATGTCGGTATCGTAATTGTCGTTTTGCTTGCGAAGAGAGAGTTGGGCCGACGAAAAGCGCTACTCTCTCACTTGAATCAAGATGACATCAACCTGAACCCATGTGAAACGCCTTGAATAGCATAGGATGGCGAGGCAGACTCACTGCTGAGCCACAATCTTCAGATATTATATCCTACACCTCACGCCCAGGGGCGTCATTTCATGTTTTTTCACGGGGAAAATGGGGGGGGGGAGGGAGATTGACGTACAAAAACCAAAAATGACGCCCCTGCTCACGCACAAAGAAAGCGCGCAGCTTGGACAATCGCCTCAAATCTCTCTACCCGACAAGCTTTCCAGATACAAACAGGATTCACAACTAGCGCGTACGAACCGTCAAGACGTGGTCTTCTTCGTATGTGAAGGACAGCAGTTGGGCTACAGTTTGGGGAACCTTTTGAAAATGGACCCGTATTGCAGACCCACAAAAAAAACAAAAATATACTGGTTAAAAAATTTCAGCACAAAATTAACACAATAAATCATATTCCATTTTGTTTATATTGTTTATTGATAATGTAACACAAACACATTCATATGGTTACATCACGTGTGACCCTTTAATAATTGTACATTTCATAAATTAAAATTAATCAGTGACAGGATTTTAATTTGATAGACAAAAGAAGAAGCAGAAGAAAATGCACAGCATCTTTTGAATTAAGATTTGTTTCCCTTGGCATGTTACTAAGAGATCCGCCAATCACCAATCACAGCATTTTGTCTGTAGACAGATAGATAGACGCTTAAATTATTAATCATTCTTAAAATACGACAAATTATAAATCATTCTTAAAATACGACAGAAAAATCGCATTAACGCGTTTGATTTTGCTATAAATATAGTTACCATCGGTTTGTAGGCTATTGCATTGTTTGAGACACCTAAGACAATTTAGTGAGTGTTAGTGCACATAAATGATTGTATGCATGAAATTAGATGAAACTTCGGTTGGGTTGGTAAGGCTACCTTGACGTCATAAGATCATCTATAATAATAATAAAGGTGAGAATCAGACCACCCGATCTGAGCGAAAATGGTCACCCCCCCCCCCCCCCCTTTTTAAATCCACCTTAATTTTGGGACCCTCTGCGTATTAGGTACCATGGTAAGGAGGAAGAAAAATGTTTATAAGGATAAACTTTTCTATTTATTATGGAAATTAATTATTAATTAGCAAAGATAATATGAACATTCAAATTTATTTGAGGGATAATTACAAGCAATTCATAATGAATCTTTTCATGGAAAGGTTTGTTAAACTGCAACAGTGCATTGACAGGTTCGAAGAGTCGAGAGTAGAGTCAGTTTGGCTGGAGGCATCAAATTTGGACTGATTAAAAAAGAATAAAATAATTGAGAAAATCTCAGTATAGTTTAATATTTGTCACAAATTTCACTTCACAGGGAATAGTTATCCACAACAAAGGAAAAAAAAAAACACAACAAAAAAATGACAGGCTGTCATAATTTAACATCATATTTAATTCCTACCGCATAAACTATATACTCCAGTAGTTTCATTATTAATATTATTCTATTTCAACTTGTATACCAGGGGTATCCAAACTTGACAAAGGTACAACAAAGGGCTACAATCATTCCAGGAACCTGGGCAAAATGTAACCAACAGAGTTAATGCAAAGTCTGTTATAGATATACCTAGTTGCACGGTACACATATTGTTTTACAACTACATATATGATGAATATGTCCAGTAGTACACATATTTGTCCATTATACTACGATAGATTTAGTTTTACACAGATACATCTAGTTGTACAAATATTTGTCCGAGTTATACAATAAATTTTTATGGTAGTTATAGATTTAAAAATTTTTTTAAAAAAATTGTGTAATCGGATACAAATAATCATAAAACTTGACTTTGTAGGCGACTGTGGTCAGCTCAATAAGAGGTGGACACCTCCATAGATTTAATAAGGTTTTAATTGAACAAAAGTCAGTTTATTTAAAAAAAAAAAAAAAAAAAATTTAATAAAATTATTTTTTAAAAAAAAAAAAAAAAAAATGGCATTTTCCGAGTGGCACATTATTTGAATTTAATAACCAATCACCTACCAATCCTAATGCTCATGTAGTTCAAACTAAGGAATTGATGACCTTTCACCATATTCTGGTGGACAAAATTAATGCATTTTATTTTTCAAAATGTAGTCCTTAACATTTAAAACAATGTGTAAATATAAGGCATATCTCTTCCCACTACTAACACGCTAATTTAGTACCGTATTGTAAATGCCCCTTCAGTAAATTGGAACTAATTGTAATAAGAATGCATGCTTTTTGTCATTAGCTTGTTAAATAAATATAATAAGCTTATTAATATAATATAAGATTTGAAGTTGATACATTATTTTGTAAAACATCACATTACTCACGTGTCCTGTCGTAATACTTTTCACTTAACTAACCATTTTACTCCTCATTGAATTATAGGTAATTTAAAAAAATTATTTTATTGGTCCATTGAAAAAAATTGTGTGCAATAATGGAAATCTATCCCATCAAAGGGAACAACCCTTTCTATTAAATTTTTTCTCTGGCAGTTTTTTTGCAATCACCAATAATTCTTATACTTATACGCTGGACTTCAAATTCTATGTTTGAAGAGATGTCCTAACAGAACTAGACATAAATTATAGTGAATCTAAATTTTAACTCTCTATTAACTCATGTTCACTCTCCATTAACCCATATAATTCAAACCAGTAAATTTGTATGCTTCTATGGCTACCCTATTTTGATCAAGTGAATTGTTTATGCTTTTACGGCCACCCTATTTTGATCAAGCAATTTGGTCATCATAAACCAGCATAAAAAAAATACCTGAGACTGAGGAAAAAAAATCCCTGGGATCTTGCATATTTTGATATTTTGTGTGGTACAAAGAGAGGATCTTTTAAAATAGGATTTACTTTAAATTGTTCACTCAAGTTGTATGGCTCAAATTATAATTTTCCAAACATTGCAGTTCTTTGGTTATTATTGAAACATCAGTGCAATTACAAAACTATGTTCAATAGATCAGTGGGTACAAGTAAAATTTGATTTCCATTATTGTATTACTAGTATTAGTACCCAGAGTAAGGTTTTAAAAAATGTTTCCAGTTCTTCACGTAAAGAAGAAACAACTTGGTCCATAAAATTAGGAATAGTTAACAATGTCACCTCTGCTTAAATTACATTATCAGCCTTACAGTCACAATGGCTTTAAATTGACTTGACTGCTTAAAATATACCTGCTATGATCTGTCAGTCATTAGGGCTGAGCTGGGTACTGATCCAGATATGCTGAGTATTAGTGTAAGTAAACCCGGCCAAAAAAAAGTACGAGACTTGAAAAGTACATGCATAATGTATATAATCCCTACATCTTTTTGGTTTGTTTTATCTGAATTAATTAATTTAAATATTTAAAATAGACCACTGGTTATTGATTGGTGCGAAATTAATGCAAGCTAGATGAAACTGCAAACTTGCCGTGTACCGGGGGTCATTGTTTGTCTTAGTAAGATGCATATTTTTGGTTGTGACCATGACATTTTCTAATTAATATTTCATTTCACATGCAGACGAATGATGATAGCGAGTAGGCAAAGTTTTTGTTGATCCTTTCTATGTCATAGCATTCAACATGTAATTTAATCCTAATTTACTAAGTGAAGCTATTGGTTAACTGCAGGAAGGCTATGATGGTATCGCCATGATAAAAATATATTATTTAAATAATATCCGGATGTTTTTATCAGAAACATAACTACTGCTACCAAACGGGGACCAGCAGCATGGACTCATATAGCAAAGGGGGACCAGCAGCAGACTCATATAGCAAAGCTCCACTCCAAGTCTCATTTTTTAAAATGTTATGGGTTATGGCAGTGGTTCTTAACCTTTTGTCCTCGAGGCCCTCAGAAGTCGCCACACAATATGTCAGGGTTACTTTGAGAATTTCAGACATGAGAGGGGGCTTCAACTTTATGTGTGAAACATGGATTTTTCTTATTTGAATTTTATAATATACAGGCGTTTATCCATCAGTCTAGTTTTTTATTGTTACTACACTACATCAACATAAAGTATTTTTTAAAAAAACAGATACGTTAGGTAGATGTCTGCAGTTAATTTAAATTATAAATATTTTTGCAGTATCTCTTCATAAAATATGATAAAATATATTTTTTTTAAATTACACGATATAGGATTTAAAAAAAATTTCTTTGTTCCCCATTAAACTTGGCAGTTCCTAGCAAAACTTGGTGTGAGAATTTGTAAAAAAAATTTCTGGGTATTGATTTACAGAGCCACAAAACAGAACTCTTATTTCAGTTTCCCTCCCCACCCTAAAAAAAATTACAGTACCAAAACTATCATCTTCAAAGAAGCTCGGCCCCTCCCCCCTCTAAACACCTACATCAAGGTTGATATCTGGTTGTGCATCACAACAACTTTCAAATGTTATACAAGGGGTCGTGGCAATAAAAAAGTTGAGAACCTCTTGATTGGGATTATATTATGCCAGTAGTATTTTGAAGCCTTCATGATCATTACTGGTTCTTTACATGCACTTTTCACTTCTCCCCCATTGGGTGCAACACAGAAAATGAGATTTGTTTTGTTGTAACACTTGCACCAAGACATGTCCAGTACACTGACCTGTGTAAAAAACTTGCACCCGGCTCAGCCCTATCTAAAATAGTGAATTTAGAACAAACTTCTCCTTGTGATTATAAATATAATTGAATTTGTTTCTCCAAAATTACATTTAGAAATAAAGAAACCACAACAGACCTAATGCCTACGGTCACACCACACACTCCAAAGGTAATATTGTACAAAAGTAATAAGAAACACCACAAGACTGATTATACACATCTATTTATAGTTGTCCATATTTGTAAAAGAAAAAAGGAAAAAAAATAAAATTAAAAAAAATAATCCAAATGTTTAGATATGACCCACACTGGTTGGGCCCGGCAGGTTAAAATTAAATAAGCCACAACATGAAGTCAACATAGTCATAAATAACAGTCATAAATGGAAATGATTCAAATGGGAGATAAGCATCACCCAAAAACCTTGCTCCTCACATCCAGCAACAACTCCAGTTTTCCTAATTCATTTCTACAGCTGCCCTTGACATACTTTGAACATTTGTTATGTGTTGTGTCTCATTTAAGCAATTGGGAATAAGAACATTAACTTAATCATATTCCCTGGCAATAAAATCCTGTTGCAGGAGAGAGGATAATTAAACATCTTAGCTTTCACACAATATCTGATCTAGAAATATTCAAAATTACTTCTTTTGATACAAAAAAAAGAGAGGTCCTAGTAATTTAAATTTGTAGATTAACAAGTGGGTTAACTGTATTGGCTTGAATCTCTCACATAATAATAGATTGATCTGTAACTGTAAGAGAGATATGACCTGTGAGATAACATAAATCATGATATTGTTTCATTAAAATTTCTGTAGCAATCAAACTTAATAAAGCAATGAGGAAATGGCTTGTGACATATTTACATAAAAGTCCATATATTATTTAACTTATTTCCAACATCTACATCTTTGTTTCTTCAAGACGAGAATACATTTCCTTTATCTCCTTGGAAAAGTATTTGCTGACTTCATGTCTTTTGGTTTTGAATGTGGGTGTAAGGAGGCCATTCTCTACAGAGAACAGCTCAGGATGTAAATGGATATCTTTAACCTGGAATCAAAGCAAATTAGGAGAGCTCGATCATTTCTTCCATGGACTAACATCAAATAACTTGGTTATCTATATTTTAACTATTGATTTACCAAGATGAAAATTAATTAAAGACAAAGCAATAGTAAAATATCAGCTCATTTAGCCATATTATATTTTTGGGAGATGACTACTGCACAGCTAAAACCATTCCAAATTATTAAAAGGCAATAGGAAATTGGCAGTATAATATTTTTATATGAAAACCTTAGTGCAAAAAGTACTAATATAACAAAATATTTATTAAGAGTTAATCCACTTTGAAACTGACTATTAAATAAGGTAATATGTGTGCAAGGGATGTGTAAAGTTTGTTGTGCTCAACCAGATCAGTAACAATCAGTCAGGTTTTGACAAAATGTGACTTAAGTTCTTATAGCAGTTAAGTCTTCAAAAAATAGTTCTCAACATTTATTATTTTAAAACTCACCAGTTCTAATGAAGACAAGCCTTGCTTCCTGCCAAGCTCTATTAAATCTTTAATAATAGCCTCCTTGAGAACCTTTGGAAAAAAGTAATTACAGATTAATATTATCTAGAAAAATGTGTTTATCTCAATACAAAAACTGAAATTAAAAATAAATTTACTAGATAGCATTATTAATCTTGAATGTAAATTAAAGTTTCATCTTTTATATTTCATAATTTTCTTTTAGAAAACTACATTCCAACATTTCACCTATCATGGAAACTATGTTTCAAATGAGAGATTCAGGCAGGTGTTGCTTTACCTTGCTTTCAAAAGTGATAGTTGTCAGTCACATTAATGCTACAATCAAGTAAGACACAACAGTGTGTTGTTGCCTTTACAACATCAAACTTTACTTTTTGCTCACCCTAGATAAAGATTTCAAGTACTTTTAAAGACTTACTGGACTCTTAACAAGTTCTAATGTAGAACCACTTAAGCCAAGCTTGCTGCTTAGGCTGGGGAGAGTCTCTGGATCTGGAACAACCACTCCAACCAAACAAGACTGAAATAAAAGAAAGAATAAAAATTAAACAAACTATGAATCGGACTAAATTATTGGACTTGAATTGTTTAATTTATGATTTTAAATAAACATAATTGATGTGCTGGGATCTTATTCCCTGAATTCCTGCCAACTTCAAACCCTAGCAGACTAGAAGGATAACTAGCTGATCCATTATATAAATCAAAGAGTTTTTAATATTGACTAACAGTCTTTCACAGTGACATATTTAATATATTCTGTTGTATTCAAGATAGAGAATGTATATACACAAGTGTGTGGGTGCATGAGGAGGTAGCAGTGTTGAAGACAGTTCCTGACTACTTCACATTTACAACCAGGAGGTGGCACATTTGAAATTGTCTTGTGTCATTTCAACAAACAAGCCATTGCTTGGGGAGCAGTCCTATAGCTGTTTTAGACCTAGCTCTACCACCCATTTGACTATGCTAACCATGGTAAAAAGGCTTGATAATGCAGGTGGCTGTGAAAGGAAGCAATCCTTTGAAACCGAAGGTTCCACAGCTGCTTGGTATTGCTTTGTGAACAAAACTCTTTGTTGAATACTAAAAATTGTTTATTACTTATTTTTAATTTAAAAAAGGATACTACACAGACACTTGTCTCTCAATTATTTTTAAATGAACAAATAAATATACCACAAATTGCCTTTAATGGTTTATAAGACCTCTTTTTAAGTATATTAATTTAAAACTTTATATATTGCAAATGGCACTAGACTTTTCTTTGCAAAATTCTTACCTGCAAACTATCTCCATGAATATATACTTGTGCCACATAAGGTGACTGAGCTAGAGCGTTTTCTATCTTCTCTGGTGCAATATATTCTCCCTGTAGAGACATTTATAGTGATAGCGATCATTTTTAAAAATTATTCAACACATTAATTTATACTGAAATATTAAATGAATTCTACCAAAAAGATTATTGACAATTACATTCAGGGGTGTGGTTATGTGGGAGGTGGAAGCAAGTATATTGTTATTTTTGTGTCTTCTCTGGCTAAGATGCCCAATAAATACTAATTCAGAAAGTTTGATAGCATTGGATATAGCATCGTTGTTGAGTCTGTTATATCACTGGTGGGTTGGTTTCAGGTAGACATTTTGTGATTTAGGGTCTGTTATATTATAGTTGGGTTCGATTCATATGGAAATTTGTAGTGTAGGACCTGTTAAATCATGTGGGTTGGTTTCATGTGGACATTATGTGGTGTATTATGTGGTGTAGGGTTTTTGAAATAAAAACAGAGCTCTTACCTGAGCAAGTTTAAAAATATTCTTCTTCCTGTCAATAACTTTCAATGTTCCATTCTGGGAAAAAGAAAAAAAAAAAGGTTTACTTTCAAACTTATTTATTTGACAAGCTGCAACTTACAAAATTTAATCAAAGACAATGAAATCAGTACATTTTAATATAAATAAACTTACCGATGTTAGTAAAGCAAAGGGTGTTACATTTTTTAAAAATTAAATAATTGAAACTGTCGTTCAATGCTTATTATTCAAAAATCTTCTTCCATTTTAATGGAATTCTGTTCCATGTTCAAATTTAGTTGATGGAAACAAATCAATTACAGCTTAAAACATTGAAATAACGCTGTGGAGAGCCAGTCATTTGCAGATGACATTCAGCTATACAAGCATACCCATCCTTCTCTTATTGATTCCACTTTCAGGACTTTGCGGGAGAGTATTGGCGATATCGAGACATGGATGACACTCAGCAAGTTGAAGCTTAACCATGAAAAGACGGAAGCACTCCTTATTTACTATTACAAATCATCCTCTACTTCAGCTCTCCCCACTTCATTTCAAGTAGGTAACTCCGACATACAGTTTACATCCTCCGCTAGGAATCTTGGTTACATTCTGTCTCACAACATGTCACTCGATAATCATATCTCACACATTTGTCGCTCTGCATACACCGCTATATGCCAGATCAGCTCCATCCGCCACTACCTCACAGTTAGCGCAACAAAAAACCTAGCCTGTGCTCTTGTTCTCTCTCGTCTTGACTATTGTAACTCTCTTCTGTCAGGTTCACCAAAACACTTCATGGAAAAATTATGAAAGGTTCAAAACTCGGCTGCAAGGCTAATTCTAAAGGCAAAAAAACGTGATCAAGTCACACCACTACTTCATTGGCTCCCTGTACAGCACAGATTGACTACAAACTCTCTTCTCTGCCACAACCTTTTCTCGAATTCCTGTCCTTTCTACCTGACTGAACTTCTCTCTGTCTATCTCCCCTTCGACAGCTTCGCTCCTCCTCACACGCGCATATTTTTTCTGTCCCCAAGACTTGCACAAAAACATACGGTGAACGACCTTTCTCTTTCTGTGCCCCCAAACAATGTAATTCTCTTCCACTACACATATGGAATATACCCACCATCACAGCCTTCAAAACTGCACTCAAAACACATCTCTTTAAACTAGACTATCCTGACTGATCCCCACTTCTGACCAATAAACGATGCTGCTGGGTAGCCGTCCATGGCTGGGCATGATAATAGTTCTTGAATGTGTGGAGTGAATATACATTTGTTTTGTTTAATTAAGGTATGTTAATTTTTAAGTACATGGTTATGTTTTTTAAATTGTATGTACAGCGTGGTGAGCCCAGCCCTAGGCTGGGGTACCGCGTTATATAAAAACACAACTATAATAATAATATTTAGCACCCCCCTCCCCCAATAAAGTTCAAAACAACAAGTAGATCCAACAACTAACATACAGATGTCCATTCGCCAATGTCACCAGTATGAAGCCATCCGTCACTATCTAAAGCTTCACGTGTCTTCTCCTTATCTTTAAGGTAACCCAAAAAGATATTTGGTCCTTTTATACAGATCTGAGGAAAAAAAAAAAAATTATGCATATACAGCTCTGTAGTATAATTACAAAACATGCATTTTTAAATTCTCAAAATGTCCTGGGAAAACGTCCTGGGATGAACTTTCCATGAAATACAATGCAGAACCATAATTTGACTTCTACAATAATAGGGGTATAAAAGTGCCGTCAAGTTGCCAACAGTGCTTCAAATGGCTGTAAGACTTGGGTCTTGTTTGCTCGTCTCTGTAAGACTAAAACATCTTGGATTGTCTTTAAAAAAAAAGATTGTCCCAGCACTTCTAGCTATAATAAAATAGTTAAGGTGTATCTATCAAATTAGAATAGTTGCACAACACTTACCTCTCCTTTGTTGTTATTTGAATAGTAATCCATTTCTGGGACATCAGTCAGTTTAATCATGTTGCAGGGTAGGGGTGGACCAACATGACCTATCACACAATAAGTAACTCATTAAAAAAAAAAAACCCACAAAGTAAAATAAGTCAAAAACAGAGTGGTGTAAATTAATTTTAGAAAATTGTTTTAAATTTAGCCCCACACGCCACACATATTCCTTCACTATTTCAAATGAGTTGACATAATGACCACATTATATTCAGTGAAACTGAGAACTCATTTTTTCATTTCTTTAACTTTTATATTACTGTTTCCTTTTTCCAGACACTAAACTTCATTTAATTACAGCCTACCTTACACAATCAAGCTTCTTCATTTGGTTAATTATAAAACATTTTGTCCCTTTTACTCACTTCTAAATTTTATCCTCAAGATATTTTATAATTATTTACCTGAATCTGGGTCACCAACTACAGTAAGAGTGCTTACAGCAGCATTTTCAGTTTGACCATATCCTTCAATGATCTGGAATTGGAGAAATGGTCACTAAATGGCTACGCATTATTTATAGGCATGCATATCCCCTTGGCATATCAATGATTTACTCTCCAATCCTTGTTTGATAAGCACTTCAAAATAGAAATATTTGAAGGGATGCACCAAATATTCTAACTGTATGAGTGTAGAATAGTGCTTTCATTGCAATTTTTGTCACAGGCATTGCTGCAAATGCCATTGTAATAATTATTTGCTAGTAAGAACATCATCATCAATATTTTTTTATTTTGCCAGCCTTTCAAGCCATAAAAACTTATCAGAAGAAAGACAGAAATAACAAAGACTTTTATGATCACTCAATATTGTTTAGTTGGACAGTGTTATTTTTAAAAGATTGAATCTGGTTTTGTTTTAAGTTCCTCAACTTCTGTGTAGAGAAAAAAAAGGCAGAATGATGAAATGTACAGCTGAATGATGACAACTAAAGTCAAGACATCAACTCAGACAATAAACAGTAGGCCAGTGAAATCTGTAAATCTATCAGATGAAAGCATCACGATAGCATTTCAAATAAATACTAGATCAGTGTTTCACTTTGAAACATATGAAAATTATACAATACATATTTCAAAATGAAACACATACATTTACATAATCTGCTGCTGATTAAATATTTGTTCAACTTACTGGACAGCCAACAATACATCTTAACACACTAAGCACTGAGCTGGATATAGGTGCTGAGCCAGTGGTTATAAGTCGCACCCTTCCTCCTAGTGCTGCTTGGACTGTACGGAAAACTATTTTATCCCATATGCTGTTATTTCGAATAACTCCTCTGGGGAATGATAAAGATTGAGTAATTCTGAATAGGATTATTATTATACTTTTTTTTTCTAGAATAAAACTTCCATAAAATAGTAATCAAGGCTTTAAAACCCCAAATATTTATTTTCTTGGACATAGAATTAATTTCAAACCTGAATCATGAAAGAGTAGACAAACACATAGCATCTGATTACCTTTGAAGCCTACATTGATTCTTGGTTTTCTTAGCAAGAACTTTGAAAGATTTTTTTTTCTTTTCTAATATGGCTTCCCCAAGCCATTTTTTAGTGTCACATTTTTTAATTATTTATTATGATTATTACTGAAAAAAAAAACACAACAAAAAAAAAACAACAAAAGTCGAGCTTTTCAACTCACCTTTTAAGCTCCTTAGCTTTGCTGCTGAGAGCTAAATTAAATAGGAATTTTTTAACTCTACTTGCACTTACACCAGTCATAACCTGAAAAAAAATCACAAAGTTAAATCTATTTTTAAAAATATTGCAGCGTACGAGGCAGGTATGGTATATGGCTCAGATAAAATTTTCTTTTGACATAAAAAACTGAAAGAAACCATTTCATCCACACTTCATAGCAAAAACAGAAAAGTCTATAAGGATTTAAAGTCAGTGAGGGAAATTTCAAGTTTAATGACTAATAACTAACAAATTTTACTGTACAAGTTATTATCCACTCACTTTATCATAAAATCTATTGAGCAATCTAGGCACAGAGGGAAACAAAGTTGGCTTGAGTTCCTTAATATCATCCATTAATTTTTTCACATCACCTTGAAAGAAACCAATACGAGCACCAACTGTTAATAAACAACCCTGCAATAGAAGAACATTTAACATTAAAGTAGTAGTTAATAGCTTTTATTATTTCAAACACTGATTCCATTATGTGATCATATTATTTTAAAATTAATAGCTATAATCTATCTCTATAAACTCATTTAATCATTTAATTATAAAAATTATGATTATTGATCAAACATATATATATCTTTATATATCTATATCTCTCTATCATAAGAATGAGCTAGGGTATACATATAATGCTAAAGAAACGGATCGATTTAAATACGTTTGGACTATTTCAAAAATTATAGTGATTTCCTATTATTTTACAGAACTCTAAAAAATTAAAATGTTTTATAATTTTTAGAGAAAAAAAAATTGTAGTTCAGAGGAGCTAAAAGGGGTAGGTAGGTGAATAGTATAAAGCAGATAAATATTGCTCAAAACTAAATGTTAGAGATGTAAACATCATTACATATACACTTATTTTTTTTTAAAAAGGAATTCTAATGAGTTTTGGCAATGGCAAGTAGAAAATGGCCATTACTATCCTGGTTACATTGGATCATATATTCTAGTGTTTAATGACACTAGATATGACAGTTAAAAGATAGTACAGAGAAAAAGTTACTTACTTCAATTAGTCTCTCATAGGAATGTGCAAGTGGCAAATATGAAATCAGAACATCATCAGTATTAAGTGATGTTCCACACTTCTCCTGAAAATGCATAAATAATTTACAAACATGAACTTAATTTTTAACAGCCAACCAGATATATATCAAAAACTCATTCACATGTTTACCTTTATTGCATTTTTAAAAAAAAATCTTAAAATCATATGAAAAGTTGATTTAAAAAAAAATGTAGAAGTAATTAATATTACTTAATCACACTGGATTTAAGTATTTGCAAAATTCAATCAGACTTACCAAAAAATATAAAGCTGCAGACATGCTTGCTAGTGCATTACCATGAGTTATCATGGCCCCTTTGGGTGTACCTAGAAAAATTATATGAAATTTTATTTTTTAATATGGTGTAAAGTAATATGTATAATGTAAATAGTTTAACAAGTTTTTAGAGAATTCATATTCTAAAAAGAGTAATAATTAAATGCTAGTCTAACCTGTAGTGCCACTTGTGTAGCAAACCATGCATAGGTCAGTGGATTTGGGTGGCTGAAAGACAGTTAATTTACTTTGTAAACATGGCATTTACAAATAAAAATGTTTATTTAATTTTGCCGTGCAGGAAAGCAAATATTTAAATTATTAAAATTTAATCATTAAGCAGTTTATCACTAGTAAGATATTTAATGTTATAATAGGATATAAGCTATTAAAATAATTTTAATTACTTACATTTGGCTGAACAGGATTTTCTCTGCCCAATTTCTGTGAATATTAATAAGGTCTTATAGTAAATTTTCATAAAAATGAAAGTTTTTATTTTAAAATTCACTTTTAGTCCTTAAAAAGATGAGAAATTGAAAATTAGTCACATCTAACAGTTACAATTGAAGTTTCATATCTTGAAAATAAAGGAGACAAGCTGTGCAATGCAAAATACTCTATCAGTATCAGCATTAAAAAAGAGAACCAATTAATGAAAAATTAAGGGAACATTAAAAATATAAAAAATTTGCGTTTTTGGGCAATATTTCGTTGAATACATTGTCTAAAAATAGCCATACCTTTTTATTTTATTTATCTGTTTATTCCCTTGAAATTTGGATATGTTGTAAAATTAAATATATGCAAATAAAATATCAATTGTATTGCCATAATTACTTTTAAATGATATATAATACTTGTAGGTAGCTACAAAATTACAGCCACAAAACATTGTAAAATAAGCTGTATTCAAGGTCATACAAAACATGACACATCAATCATCTTTTGAGATTGAAAGAAATATTTATAATGGTCTTAGTTTGAAATACAAGACATATATATTCTTAAATATTACCTCTACATTTTCAAACTGAAGCAAGATCACACCATCACTGTCAGCCTTAGTTAGGTTTTCAGTGTTTGCTTTCTCAAAGATAATGATTGTAGTCAAAATAGGGAATTGCTTCCTTCGATCAAGTAATGTCTTAACCTTGGCATTATTGTCACAAATTATAGTAGATAAATCACCTGAAACCAGAAAATAAAGGAACTGGCACACACAACAAACATTTTTCAGAAGTGAGAAATTATCTTATACTCTAGACCAGCATTCCCCAAATGGTGGTCCGTGGACCAGCACAGGTCCGCAAGCCTTAAGTTGCAGGTCCGCTCAAAATTAATATTTATGGTCCAATAAAAAGAAAATAATACATTTGGCACCGGTGTATTTCAAAACATTCTATCTGTCCCTGACGTTGCCGCTTCACCCAACAACCCTTCATTCTGGAAACTGGTGAAGCCCGGAGTGTTTCCATTTTTTCTAGGTACTAACAATAACCATTGACTACCACATTTGCTGTTCATATCAGAGAACCACTTCGGTTAGGTAATCATCAAAATATAGGAAAGTTAATGACTAGATTTTACCTTGATTAATAATGAAATTACATGCATCTTCTCCCAGTGTATCATACAATGGGACTCCTGTCATAGAATGTCTGTAAAACGCCTGGTCAGCAATAATGTACTGTTGACGGGGTAAAGTAAATTTTTTAAAAATATTCTAAGAGCAGAGCAATTTTTTTCAAATTGCACTTATTGCTTAATATTTTCTTAATAGTTTTAAGGCTGAAATCTAACTAAATGATATCTATGGGAAAACTGTTCCATCTTCCTATCATTAATGCATGTCATTTTATGTGTTTCTAAGAATTAAATTTTTTAAAGTTGGCCATACCTCAGGTCTGTTTTGTGAATAAAGTCCAACTCTGGTATCATTTTCTGGTTTCAGGCCCAGTTTCACAAGTCCTGCACCAAATGCTGTGGCTCTTTCATTCACCTGGAAACGTAGGAATTAGAAAATCGAACCAATAACCACACACTAATTACACCCTTTAAATAGACATAACATTTCAGAATCAGTATGTCTGTAGATAAGCATGAAACAAATCCAATTCTCCAAAACAAATAAACACAGCCAGATGTTTAACTATCAGATTACCTGAAATCATCATCCCTTCTACGTTATCCAAGCACGCTCAATGTTATATAGTAGTGACAGTCAAAGATCAATAAAGCAAATCATTAAAAAAAAAACACCTCAGAAATAAGGGAGAAAGACAAACTTAAAAAATTAAGTCTAGCACAACATTTCAAGTGCTAACAATCATTATGTAGGAGAGAGCACAACAAAATAAATAGGACAGAGCACAACAAAATAAATACCAAGCAACAATTACGTAAGACAAAACAACATGAAAATCTAAATAATTTATAACTGATGAATAAACTGATCAAATAAATTTATCCAACTTGAGCTTTCCTTTCCCAAACAAAGTTTAACCATTTGTGATCAACCTTAATTAACAGACATATAATACAAATACTGAAATCCCACTATATGGTTCAGTGGTTACTTTACCTGTTTATAAGTAAGCCATTGATAAGGTGTCTCTGGTGTGGGCTTCCAGCCTAGACATGGCTTGTCACCTGTAAATTATAAACACTCAATTCGATCATGCAAAATATTTATTATTGGGTTTATCTGTCGTCTTTTCATTCAAATCCCAATATGATTCAAAAGCTACCATAGAAAATAACAGATTGATAAAATATGCTTGTTCTGCTGTAAGGTCAACTTCTAAAACTACTAGCATTAATTTTAAAAAGGGATAGTGAATAGCATAGATTTGAGCTTAACCCTTTCCCTGGCAACAGGTGTATGTATAATACTCTCTGAAGAAGACTTATTGCTGAGGTCTCCTTTCAATAATATTTCTCATACTTAACCCAATCCACAAGGTGAGCACCTTGGTGGATGCATTTGAATAAAGTGTGAGAAAGTGACTTATTTTTTGCGGGCCTAAACTTTTTTTTCTACAGTCCCTGGCAACTGGGTGTAACACGTTCGAGTATAATTTATTAGAAGAAAAAAAACCTTCTAAACTGGCTTGTGAACACTTTTGTTTGTTGATTTGAGTTCGTATGATCCATAGAATTTATTTAAAATTTTAACAACTACTCAATGCATTTGGGCACTAACAATAATAAAATGTATTCAACTTGACAAAAACATTTCAAAGGAGAGCAGTCGCATGTACACATAAAAAATAGGGGCTTTGAGGCTCATCTTGCACAGTTTTTTTTACATAAAAGATTGTTTTTTGCAAATATGGCACTACACATAAATTAAGATTTTGTTTTCCTGTCTGTTTTCGCTGTTTTGGACCTATAGCAGAAGCAACATCAGTTGTCCAATCAGATGCTCATCTACTGATGTTCTCTCCGGGGAACATAATACCTCACTAAATTACTTAGGAATGCTTCCCAACTATCTCTTATGGGAGCAAAGATGTCATGGGCCTCTTGACCTAGTATCCTTGTTGTCAAAGAGCATCTGTTTCAGAAGGTTGAAGATTCTCTTCATTGAACATGCTGCCCTCAAGAGGATTTCCATCAACAGAACTGAATAAAAATTCCAATGAAATGCTGTTCTGGTGAAGAGTGACACCTGGAGTAGGCAGCTAATAAAAGTTTTCATTTTAATCTCATCAGTCCTTTGCCATATGTCTCCATTTACTTTCTCACATTCCCTGTTGGTGCAGTCAACTATTGTTTTTATCAATTTTCATTAATGTACTCAACAGATGCTTCAGTTGGAGAAACTATGTTACCTGTGAAGGAAGCTTCCATTCCTAGGCAATTTGAGTATGCACTTCTTGGGAGTTCTTGTCTCAGGCAGTGGTCTACAATACCATAGTTCTCTAGATCCATTTTGCAGAGTTTCACCATCTGTTTCATTGCTTTCTTTGTCATTTCTATGTACTGTACATAGTCAATGGTTGCAGTATATACTGGCTTGACATAGTCAGAGCTACTTCAATCAGCACTTGTGTCTTCTGGTTGTGAAGGCTGCCTTTCCTCGTCTTATATTTCAGGATCATCACTTGTTGCCCGTTAAAATCAACAACTGGAATACCAAGACTAGCAAAGATGTTTCACTCCATTTCGCACCTGGTAAAATGTGTGCATGTTAAGCTGTTGTTCAATGTCAAGAATATGATAGGTCTGTTTTAAATAGCAATTGTACATCTGCCTTCTAGACCTATATCTAATAGTTGTAATAATATTTTTTTCTTCTTATATTTGCTATTTAGTGTAAACTGACTTATTTGAAAGCAAAACCTTACCTGTTGCTTGAGAAAAATCAGAAATTTAAGCTAAAACTTGTTTGTTGTCCGATAGCATTTGTAATATTTCAAGCTGGCTGCCAAAGTACCACACAAGTTTTAATCAACTGTGATCACTCAAATTTACAGAATATTACTTTGGTTGGTTAAGATACAACTAAGTCATGCCAAAAAAAAAAAAAAAAAAAAAAAAAAAAAAAAAAAAGAGCTATAAGACTATGGGTGTATCCCACCCACTTGCCAGGAATTGTCATAAACACCTTTTCCCATTATCTTAAGTATTCTGGTGTGCTTATTTGGGTGTGCTACACCCAGTCACCAGGGTATAAAATATGTTGACAGGGATTGGGTTAAAACTAAAAAGTTTCCAGGTTACAATTCAACTAAAAGCAAACTCAATATCAAGGGGAGTGACAGAGAGCAAAGTTGACTGCAAAGAAAATGAAAAACTCCAAGAACAATGAATACTGACAATTGAATTCCATAATTATAGGTCGGGCCTAGGGTTGATTGACAAGCATCAGAATAGATAGATAAGAAAGAGCGTGCAGGAGATGATTACATATTATAACAAGAAGCTGTTGATCTTTAATAGAGTTACAGAAGAAATCTCTGCAGACACTTTGATAGTGAGCGGTTTCAGTTGTGCAGCTGTTGTAATTTGCAATGATTGAAGTCAGCCACACACATCAGTTTCATGAAAGTTATTGATATTCATCCTGTACCAATACAATTAAAAGGAAATATACTTTTATGTTTAAATAATTTACCCGATACTCTTATTCCTCTTTGAAATCCTTCATAAAGTGTAGTCACATCATCAAAATATGTGGCAATCAGTTTTTCTTCAGTGCATAAGCGGGATATTCGAGCCCCATCAGTTGTCTGAAATTGAAAAAAAAAGTTAAGGTTATATTTCTTGATACTACAAAACCATTTCAACAATAAATTTACACAAAAATATATGCACTTGGAAAAAAACTGAAAAACAGATTCATGATCAAATGCAACTGGAAAACATTTAAAGGAAATAAAGCAATACATAACTAGCCCATGCTTCTTATCGAAAACACCCAACATATATCAGTGATTAATGCTTATAAGAAATTTAGGATTGCATAACCAGTTAGTGGCATAGGTAGGGTCAAGGCCGCACTGGGCCGGGGACAAGATTTTTGATGTCCCTCTTTCTGCAATTGGCTAAAAATGTTGCCCCGCCATATAAGAAAAAAAAGAGCCACCCTAGTGGACATCGCCTCTGCCCTTTGTATGCCATGCCCATTGTGAACACGAACAACCATAGGTTTACTATTATAAAGTTACCCCCAATGTTATATTTACTAACGCAATTTATTTGTATCATTTTATCAGTTATGGTTAGTTGTTTTTTAAGCACCAAAAATTGTTTAAAAGCTCATTAAAAAAAAAAGAAGACTTTCCTCAACATTTAGGAGATTCGTAAAGAGAAAAAAGCAGAATAAATGATATTTACTTAAGACAAATCCAATTTTCTTTTTACACTTTGCAAGGTAGCGATTAAACTTTAAGGAGCTATTACATAAAAGAGCTCAGGACCACAACTTTAACTTTAAGTAAGGCCGTTTTAGTTATGTATTCAGAGTTCTACAGAACATTTAATAAAGCAGCAAGAAAACAATTTTTTTCCCCAATCATAATTATAAGGGTAATGGACAACACAAACAACAAAAGCCCAAACTTTATTTAAAGTAAAGTATTACTTTACTGATAGTTGTGTCTAGATAGTTGTGAGTTACAGACTATTTTTATACTTATACTTATACTATAGACTATAGACTATAGATGCCATTTATTTCACTTGGCCACTACCAGGACTCACAAGCGATTGCGACTGATTAGATTTCTTCAAATACGTAAATTTTTCAGCGTAAACGTGGCTAGACCTGCAGCAGCATCGAGAGCACCGTGTCATTGTCAAGTGTTCGTATATTTCGGTAAACAGCTGTTTCCAACTGAGCGTTCTTTCCCTTCTCATCGGCATAAGAAAAGTTAGTTGCTTTAGTTGACAGGAAGTGGTAAACGAAGCAAAATGTTTGCGCGCGCTTGTCGCCCAAGTCAGCATTTTGTCCCCATTTATGACGGGAACTGCCCATGAACATGGACAACAAGAGAGCAGAGATGTTTTCATTGCGATACTGCGATAGATGGAAAAATGTCTTACCAACATGTTCATTTTAGAACTTATACTTACACGGGTCAATTTAATTTAAATTTATATTATAAAAATAGTTACAATTGTGAAGCTATAAATGGGTAAATATTAAAAATTAAGATGGTATAAAAAAGATATAAACTAAAAAGAGTTCCTTGTTTTAGGTTATAGAGGGTTACGTCATAAGGTACATGAATAAGAGGTGTCAATTGGTGCAATCATTCTAAAATAGTACGCGTGAAAACCAAAAGGATTGTTTAAAGTGTCGAGAGAAAGAAAGTTAAAATTACAATTAATTTTTACGATAATAAAAAACTTAACATTGAGATTATATTATTTTAAGCAACTGTCCGATGACAAAGCGTAAAATTGTAATCCATGTTTAACGGGCGGAAAAAAAATAATAGTACCTCATGAATCCAATGGTCATTGGATCTCACATATATCACAATTATTTTATAAATAATATTACTAGATTCACTTTTTATAAATTAATGCAATCACATGCACTGTTTCTAAAATAATGTAGTCAGTTCTGCCCCACCCCTCCCTCAATACATTATGGGTGTAAGAAAGAGCACGTGAAAACTACACAATATGTAGGTCAAAGGACATGCAAATGAACAACACAATACGATAGTGCACATTTTTCAAAATATTAAAGGAATTACCAATCTGAAGGGACGCCTCTTGGACTGTATTTGTAACCTCATGTAAGGAGGTATGTCGTAATAACCTCGAGAGGACATAACACACCCCATTCTTTCGACAAATCTATGTAAAAACCGGTCCTGAATGTGACACACTATTATTTTAAATCAATATGACCTTATTTCACAGAGGCTTTGCGTGTTTAAGGCAAACGTTATTGATCAGGTTGTTACGCTGTCCATATCCAAAATCAGATGTTTTCAGGCTGTTACTGAAGATTAGTTTATTCCAATGCAAGAATGTGAACATTAGTAATTCCAAATACAGGCTATATGCACTGCCCAACTCACTCTTCAACGGGTGATACGATGAAATCAATGAATAATCGAGTCCTTTCATTTTCCCATCGTTGCTTCCGTTAACCTCGGGACGGGCCACGCAGTTTCCCAGTATGGCACAGCGTTGCCACGCGGGCGCTTATTGGTGGAGTGGCATCACACGACTCACGCGCAGCCTCGATCCCACTCACAATTAATTCAAGGCCGAAAAGCAGGGCGCCCCGCAAAACACTCACATCACGCTCCCGACACTCGAGGTATTTCCCGTTTTTTTAAATATTTAGGTCGTGAAACACCGTGTGATGACGATGCAATGAAGACTAGCTTTTCGGTTTTGATTTGTATCCGCTTCCTTGAAGTAAGGATGTTTGAAGGGCTGCGTTCAAAACAATGAAAATTAACCGAAAAGTGGAACAAGATTTTGTTTAGGCTTCAATAAACTGTAATGCTTAGTATATATGATATGTTAATTTATTTTAACATATTCACATCAACAAATGCTAATGTTACATGATGAGTCATTCCACTCAGGTGTCGCTAGGATTGGTGTCATATTCAGCGGTAAATTCATGATGTAACCTGCCCCACTCCCCACCCCATCTACATCATGCAGAATCACCTACAGAATTAATTGTAAATTAAGTCTTAAAGCATATACATATGAATTGAGGTAACAGCGTTTTAAAATTGCATCAAAATTACTTTGTTGATGAAACTTTACTTTACCCGGCCTTCAAAGTCAGTATTATTGAATTCTTCACCTTATACATTTTCAACTAACATAATGGCAAGACAAGAAAGACTGGACTGTTTCAAATTAGATCGCAAGTAGCTCTTTTTAAGTTTCATTTTTTAAAAGCTCTTCTTACATTAAGCCAAATGATAAGCCAGAGATGCACAGATCGTGAGAAATAATTGTAGGCTTAATTATAAACTTCAAATATTGACCAATCCTTGGCTCTATCCCCTGGGATACCTATATACAAAACAATGTAGAATATACAACGATGACTATTTTAATAAAACACGATGGCTATTATAAACAAAACACAGTGGCTATTATGAACAAAACACAATGGCTATTATAAACAAAACAGTGGCTATTATAAACAAAACAATGGCTATTATAAACAAAACACAATGGCTATTATAAACAAAACACGGTGACATACATATATATTATATAAAGACATACTGTTACTGAAGGGCATATAAAAGAAATTGACACATTTTTTGTTGTTTCCTACTGAAGCGAACGCCCCTAAATAATCAACCGCTTCCAGTGTCACAAACTCAAACTATGCGACTGAATTTATGGAAAAACACAACAGACGCTCTGGTGGCAAACTACTGTTGTGACACTCTGGTGGGAGAAAGCTGGCCGAAAATGTCATACAATAAGCTTAAACTTAAACGCTTAGAAATAGGATCATGTCTCATGTTCAAATGACATACAGAGTCATGGAATATTAACATTATTATAAGAGTATTGGACTGCGATAAAGCTTTAAAGTAGATTAATTAAACACAAAATAATTGTAAAAAAAAAAAACAATATACAAATGTTAACATTTCGGCAAATGCCTTCATTGGTTAAAAAAAATATATATTTAAAAAAGTATGAATTGAGCTTACATATTATCTGTTTACATGCGCCCACTCTTATTCTTTTCATTTGTTTTTTTAAAGGGAAGATCCATATGCCGAGACGTTCACATTTGTAGTTTTAAAAACATCATCATTAAAGCTGAACATGTTTTTATTTACACAAATTGTGTTTAATTAATCTAATATAAACAGACGTATTTGGCATTAAACGTAGTTATAGAAATATAGTAATAGTAGTTATTTGATCTTTTTTTTTAAAGCTTCAACATTATCGTAAAATGTGCCCTTAAAAATGTCCGTACTTGTATACAATATTTTATTGAAATGCCTAATCTGGGTGTCAATTTACATTGTAATTCAATACAAACTGTTGGAATGCAGCCAATCAAATATTTAATTAACGGATGATCTTCACCTTGATCGGATGATCTTCACCTTGATCGGGATTATTTTGTAATCTATTTTTTACAAGTAAAAATGAAACCCATTTCACCTCACCCGGCAAGGGAGCAGGCATGATTTAATACTGATCAGGGCTGCCACTCATTTTTTTTTTAATTCCCAAGATTTGGTCAAAACATTTCCCAAGATCATCAAAACATCTAAGAGTTTGTTTTAAGGGATTTAAAAAAAAAAAAAGTGAGTTTTGGTCCTGAATGGGGTAGTGAATCCCCAAAATCTTGAGAAATTTCCACAGTTGTGGCAGCCCCGATACAGATCCGGGAGAAATGAGGGATGTGAAAAATGCAACGTAATTACACTATTGTGGTGACCGCTCGATCATTCTTTGTTATAGACCGGTACAGGCAATAGACAGGGAGGGGAGAGAGGCAGAGAGAGAGAGAGAGAGAGAAGAGAGAGGGGGAAGAGAGAGAGAGAGAAAGAGGCGGGGGCAGCTTTGGGGTTGGGTCCACGAGCAAACAAATATTTAAAATGACCATTTTCAAACGCAACGTCACGCTTGAGCTTCCCCGCCCGTAAGGAAATGTTTCACCAACAGTGTTGAGACGTAACCCAACAGCTCCTATGGAAAAGGATATAGGCAAAGGTGTGCTGTTAACCTTGCGAGGAAAGAATAAATGGGAGAGGGGGGGGGGGTCTCGGTGGTTAAATGGGTGACAAGGTACGGCTAGTTGAACTGTACTTGGATTAGGGCACGCAACCTGGAGTAGTGGCGTAGTTCACTTGAAACCACCACGCAACCTGGAGTAGTGGCGGTAGTTCACTTGAAACCATGACTCTTCAAGATAAACGTTACCTTGAAACATTGATTGGGTAATTAACATCAGAGCATTTATTACATCTTTGCATTGTAAACAGACACCCCCAGCCCACTTTACAACAAAAACAAAAGACGTTAGTATTAGCTACGATCAACATTAGGTGACGAGGATCCATCATTTTCTGGCTTTTGCTTATCCAGGATTGGGGGGGGGGGGGGAAAATGAGGATCCTTCATTTTCTGGCTTTGGTTTTTCCTGGTTGGGGGGGGGGGGGGAAAAGGGGGGGTGAAAATGAGGATCCATCATTTTCTGGCTTTTGCTTATCCAGGATAGGGGGGGGGGGTGAAAATGACTCATTTCAGGATTCCGGGGATGCAATTAATTCTACATCAAAATACTAGGAACTGAATTTGACCATGAAGGAGGTTTGTAACAAAAATAAAATAAATAAATGTTTAATCAATTATGTTTAATCTTCTAATGAATGACAAACAATGTTATATTACTAGAGTTCGGTCACTTCTATAATTATGTCTGTTAAGCAAAATATGTAATTCCTGTAATTGACCACCTGCAGATACAACTTTTTTTTTTGCATCCTTTACAGGTCACACATTCTAATTTCGAATCTGTCACAAAATAGTTACAAGCTAATGTTTCTAAAAAAGGGCTTGTTTTGAATTTTTTAAAAATCATCAACACTAAACACATGTTTATATAAGAATATGCATGACTAAATGGTGAGGAAGTAAAACAACGTCAAGCACTACTTAATATCAAGCTAGTTTTGTTGATGAACAGCATGGTATAATCAAGTTACTGGAGCAGCATGGCCCAGCACATGCATGTGACTTCAAGTGGGGTTCTCAAGGGATTTAGATGGGGCACGCCAGCTGAAGCTAACTAAAACCAATCAGAGAAATAGAGACTCTTCATGTTAAAACAGTCATCTTTTTTAATCGGAGATTGGTTTTTTAAACTTTGCTACAATTTCAATCATAGAATTCAACAGGTCGTAAAATACTGAACAATCTAGTTTTCCCATCACTGGTCTATTAAAAAGCTTTGTTCAAAGTATCATGGTTGTGGGTCACTTTGATTCTATTAAATATGTGGTTTGAAAAGCTTGGGAACCTTTACTAATACTACTTAGCTTTAAGTGATAATTTTAACAATTTGTGACAATCCATGACAAGCTGAAATATGCTTTTCTAAAAGTTTGTACCGAGGATTTCCCTGGAAATATTATATATAAAGAAAACAGAGCTGTATCCTGCTTGAGAAAATATACAGAGACTGCACTGATACAGTACATAGATAGGTCAAAGATGTATGCATTCATTGGGATCCTTGCATGTTAGAACTTAGAACCTAACATTGCTTGGGGTGGTAAATTCCAACTCTAACTGATCAAATGCTAAATCTAATGACAGGTGAACACTACTGACAGACTGATATAATTACGTTACCCATGGGACCTACCCTTTATTCTTCATTATCAAAGCATATGTTTAAAGAGATTTTCCCCCTAAGACATGGGCTACATTTGATTACTATATAAATATAATTGATGTATTCTAGTACTAATCACCTTCAGTTGAAAAGTTTGATTGGTTAATCCGATGTGTCCCAGAGTGCTGATAATGGCAGGCGTCTTTGGTCGTATTTTGGTGCCGTTAGCTCTCGGCTGGACGTTGTTGTTTTCTGTGACTGGACCACTCATTTTTTTACCACAGACAAGCAAACACTAATCTTTTAAAGGCACTATTTCATGAATGTCTGTAGTTCTGACTACAATTTATCTAAATGAACTAATACGCTACTATAAAATAATGATATGGCTTTACATTTCACATACTTAGCAACATTACCATGTTAAACACCATGCGCAAAAATTGCAGTTTTAGACTAAATTTAGAGTTAAATTTAAAAAAAAAATACGAAATTAAAATTCCGACTCTTTATTATATATAACAATCATATTTTTAAAAGCGAAGACTATGAAATTTAGCGTTGTCAATAGACCGTTTTTTTTGGGCCTAAAACTAAAATGGTTCAAAAACTGTATTTAAGTTACAATTTTATGTAATACATAATATTAATATGAAGACCACGCGGCTCGTTAAGAAGATGGTTTTATCAACTACACCTGGACAATGCGGGCCAAATATTTATGTTGTATTTTCTAACATGACATGACCTGCTCTTCGCCGTACCTGATTAAAAATACGCGTGTTACTTTGCAGTTCATCACAATAGGACGATAAGACTCGAGAGTTGTTCAATTAACGTTATCACCACGATACATTACTGCACTCGAACTATTAAAAAGAGCGATATATCATAACAATATAGAATTTATCACAAAAAGTTCAGTTGTAATCCCACACAAATTGGTCAAACATAAAAACGTTGTATATCGCAAAGATCGTGTTCCCCCACTTGTTTACGAATCGAAATCCAATTAGCTCTGCCACAACACAGCAGCCCACCAAGCTAGGCCACGCCATGTGAAACGGTGTGACACACCACGCCGGCCAGCGCGGCAGCCAGCGTGGCGTATTCTAAGCACACGCGACGAATTCAAACAAGGCCCGGGGGGGGGGGGGAATCCCCCCACGCCATTTTCTCGAGTTTTATTTCAATATTCTACTATTTGCATTAAAACCCAAGCACTGATTTGACCGTCAAAGAGCCGGTGTCACCACTAGTCTCCGTGGTCAGCTTGTTTTTTAGATTTCTATTTTGTTCATGATGAAAATAAACACTCCGAATTCCAAGAAGTCGATCAAGCATTTATACTAAAAAGTACTTCTTCCCGTCCATCAACAAGGTTAGACAGGCGTAGCACCACCGCCCCACACCAGAGGTCCTCGGCAGGGACAGGGTTGTTTGAAATGCGGAGGCATGTCTTCTCACAATCCAAACAAGACGGGCATGTCACCTTTTATAGTAAAAATAGCAGGTAACTGGTGATCCAACGGGATCTGGAACTCATGTTACTACGGCTCGCAAGAAAGTCGCATATCTGAATCAGGTGAATTCCATTTAAAGCTAACTAAGTGATCTTCAGCTTTTTAACCCACGCATTAAAAAACATGGGTTTCAAATGTATTTTTGACCTGAAGAGAAGCGCCTTATGGCCCTTCAACAAACACACACTACACACCTTGACATGGGTATCGAGAGTAGTTCATTTCTTGCAATCAGGACCAGTGCAGAGGGCCGCAGACTTTGGTTTCAGTGTGTTGGTTGTGAGAGGAACCATAACACATGACCAGAAATAGGGGCGCGGGGGGCGCGCGAATGGTTTGCAGCAGTAATCATCTTTAAAATAACCCTCAAACTAACCAAACTATTTTGTTTTGAATGTGCATTTGTGTTTACACATGTTTAGACTAGCCTGATCGCAAATAGACTGCCAAACAGGCAGTGGCGTAGGAACGGGGTTCTGGTCCAACCCCAGGGCGGGACTGTCTTCCCCTTTATCTTAAGGGGGGCGGCATTAAAAAAACAACAAAAAAAAACAACAAAAAACACCAGATTAAGGGAAGAAATCAAATTGCATTCCTATAGGACGACGTATTTGTGTGAATCAAGACGACGTGATGACTGCAGGGATCTCATCATAAACGATGCCTACTGCCAAAGATGTAATTAAAGTTCCCTTCTATAAATAGATTGAGATCGTGATAAACCAGCAGCAAAGCCATCGTTTTAATTATTTTAGGTAGGATAGAAAACATAGTTTAGGAAGTGTGTTGTCAAAGTAGTGGAGAGTGAGCCAAGTATGTGAAGTCTAAGCCTAGAGCATGGTAATTTTTTTGTGTGGGTCTCTTGTAAACCTTGCTAGTCGGACACGGCCATGAGCACACACGTAAACCTATCAGACACAGCATTGAGCACAGACGTAAACCTATCAAACACAGCCATGAACACACACGTAAACCTATCAGACACAGCCATGAACACACACGTAAACCTATCAGACACAGCCATGGGCACACACTTAAACCTATCAGACTCAGACACAGCCATGGGCACACACGTAAACCTATCAGACACAGCCATGAACACACACGTAAACCTATCAGACACAGCCATGAGCACAGACGTAAACCTATCAGACACAGCCATGGGCACACACGTAAACCTATCAGACACAGCAATGAGCACAGACGTAAACCTATCAGACACAGCCATGGGCACACACGTAAACCTATCAGACACAGTCATGAACACACACGTAAACCTATCAGACACAGCCATGAGCACAGACGTAAACCTATCAGACACAGCCATGAGCAAACACGTAAACCTATCAGACACAGCCATGAGCACACACGTAAACCTATCAGACACAGCCATGAGCACACACGTAAACCTATCAAACACAGCCATGGGCACACACTTAAACCTATCAGACACAGCCATGAGCACACACGTAAACCTATCAGACACAGCCATGAGCACACACGTAAACCTATCAGACACAGCCATGAGCACAGACGTAAACCTATCAGACACAGCCATGAGCACAGACGTAAACCTATCAGACACAGCCATGAACACAGACGTAAACGTATCAGCCACAGCCATGAGCACACACGTAAGCCTATCAGACACAGCCATGAGCACACACGTAAACTTATCAATCATTTAATACATGTATTTGTGTGAGGGAAGATAAAAAGCCCTCTTTCTTTTTCAGGAAGCCTGAACAATAGCCGCAGTTACCAGGTCGTCAACAGTAGGAGGTGATGGTGGCCGCAGTTACCAGGTCGTCAACAGTAGGAGGTGATGGTGGCCGCAGTTACCAGGTCGTCAACAGTAGGAGGTGATGGTAGCCGCAGTTACCAGGTCGTCAACAGTAGGAGGTGATGGTAGCCGCAGTTACCAGATCGTCAACAGTAGGAGGTGATGGT
>CAXITT010000029.1:1596966-1610310 GCA_964033795.1 Lymnaea stagnalis
CTAAATTTTTTTATCCAATCAATCCAGGGGGGGGGGGCAAGTGCCCCCCTTGCCCCTACCTGCGGACGCCCATGAGTATCTCCATTCAAAAAAAAAAAAATTATAATAAATAAATTAGTATCCATTATACGGAAATTTAGAAAAAAAGATTTGCTTTACAGCAAGGTCCCCACTGTTCAATTGCTGCACCGACAAAATATCTTCCCGCTAACAGTGTATAGGGCCAAATACCTAAGTATTACTTAGCATATCCAAAGATTCTATAACATGCAAATGTATAATTTATGAGTCGTGCAATACAGAATAAGATGTAAAAAAAAACGTTAGATGCTTCAATCAGACAATTACTAACTATGTAAACCACACACGTTCCGCCATTCGCCACCAGCAGTCCCGCCATCAGCAGTCACGTTAACAATTATCTATTGCTTGCACTCCTGATAAATCATCTTTTCTAAAGCGACATTTTCCGCCAACAGGGCAACACATTTTGAAAGGTTTGTGTTGCCGCAATCGGTTTGATCAGAATTTCCAGTTTTGGCCAGTAACGACGCCAACAGGACACGTGTTTTTCCCCAATTCTTATGAAATTGACACTAATATATCTATATGTGAACTCATAATGTTGGCTATTACGTAGCTGATTCGTTTTAGGCTTGAGGTTATTCCGACAATTTCAGCATTTAAACTAAAAAAAAAAAACTGTTGAGAAAGTGGCTTGCAAAGACTCCAAACATGTAACCAAATGTCAAAGAAATTGATGTTAACAGATGTGCTCAAGACGTTGTGCCCCCCTACACGGGGTGTTGGTGAAGTACTCACGTTTAACATGGTAGTCTGACGCTCCAAGTCCACTGCTGGCTCAGGTGCATCAGGACCCTGCAGTAGGTAATAGACCGTGGCTGCCCCAACGGTGACCACGCCAGCACTGGCGAGCTTGAGATAGTCCATGGCCGGCTAAACAGCATAAAAAAAAATATAAAAAAATAATCATTACAAATAAATCAAGATGGATTAATACGCTTGGAGGCGGTTACCGAGATGGACGGCACCGGTTGGGCGGCGACCAAGAGAAATGACGAACAAGTAAAGCTTTATCGGTATTATTTATAGATTTGTCATGATAGGGCCATACAAATTACAGCATCTTTCCACTTATAGAATGTTGTGCGCGTGCACAAACAAGGCGGGAAAAAAGGTGCGCACAGGTGAAAAGGGAAAAAGGCAGCGCACACACAATTTTGAAAATATAACAAACTCGTAAATGCAAGTTCTTTCTTCTTAATTCTTACTTTCAACACGAAGAAAGAAAGATCACATGATGTTTTAAAATTCTTCTGTTTGTCCGTCATTATTAGCAAATCTTGAATTTTCATTACTTATCAAGGAAAATTCAATGACTTAAAAGAGAGCGCGAGTAGCTAGTTGTTTTAAAGTCATCAAAGATGCTACGCTTGATTGGCAAAGCTTTTTATTTTAAAAAACAAACAAACATATTATTTACTTGCAGCCTTTGCAAAGCTCAAGAAACAATAGTCTTATAGTAACGGTATTTAAAGGAACATAAGAATCATAGTAGAGCATGATGTTCAGTACTAAAAGCTCAAAGAAACAGTTGTGTAAACAAAGTGCAATTTTTATTAAATGTGTAACAAGTCTTCTTGTCTAACGTTCAAACACATGAACGTTCTGTAAAGGGGACTCTATAAGTCGATCCCCGGAAATGTTTTGATCCATTCATAAACCTGGTTATAGTTACAGCTTTGCTTACAACCTGCACCAATCGCTAGTCAGTTTTCTATTCATTATTTAATACAGGTTAATGTACAACAAATTATGTAAAAAAGATGCACTACTAGCTATATACATGTACCATTCATTTCTCCCCATAGGGACACGTGATTAAAAAAAAATGAGAAGATCTCTTTATTTAACCACCTGGACCCAGTTCCGTTTTTGAGCGAGCCGGGTCCGGCTATGTGCCGGATGGGCTATGTGCCGGATGGGCTCATTTATTCTCAGCACTTCCGGAGACCCGGATCAGTCCTAAAAGATTCCTTCATATTCTCAACAATTTTGCGACTGTCTTTCATCCACCTTCATATCATAAGTTAAGAAGAATATTAGTTTTCAGTCATCTTATACACATTAAAAAAAACAACTTCGCGCTTTGTATATAAGTAAAATAGAAATGCTCCCTTCAGTGGTACATCATCGGCGTTGACGAGAGGCGGCTTTCATAAGTCACATGACTCACCACAAAAAGCCTATCCTTTATTGGGGACACTTTAAATACAACACAGATTGTTCACTTATACTGAGTTTAAAAACAAAAAAATAATGTACCGACCTTGAAAAAGGCGGCCTTGAAAATGTTGAAAGATTTGTAGTTCCTACCGTTCAAGAGCAAAATCGCACTGAGATACCCCCCCTCCCCCCACACCCCTTTTTTTATAGCGAAGGGTGTGATAACAGGGTTCATTCTGGACCAGGAGACACAGTACGAATTTTGACCTTAAGAAAGTACATTAACACGCGCTATCCAGAAGTACTTTGCTAGTACCCCCCATGAGTCCATGTGCACTAGTGCTGAGCCGGGTGAAGTATTTACGACTGGTCCGGGTATTTTGAGACGATACCGGCGTCAGGGTATTAACAACAACAACAACAAAAAATCTTCTAATAATATCTTCTCATTTTCTATAATGTGTTCCATCCAAAAAGTGAAAAGTCTATGTATAAAACCAGTACATAAAAATCTAATATTCTAAAATCTATCGTCTTTCGCAGACGGAAAGATGCCATATATATATATATATATAATGACTGTAATATCATTGGATTTAAAAATATTGTCATCCACGTACAAATGCATACACACAATATTCCCTACCCTTGAAATGTGTTTATCAAAGATGGTTAATTATTTATGCCCATAGTTTAAGGAAATTGGGGGGGGGGGGGCTATGCGATTGGTAACCCCCCCCCCCATACCCAACCACACATTGTTTGCACCCCCCTGAAATTGATTAAAATTCTAAAACTCTCGGCACCCTTTTACCACTCACAGATTGAAATTTTCTAAAAATAGAAATATTTCGACTTAAAAATGTGTTTATTAAAGGTGGTTAATTAATTATGCCCATAGTTTAAGGAAATTGGGGGGGGGGGGGCTATGCGATTGGTAACCCCCCCTCCCATACCCAACCACACATTTTTTGCACGCCCCTGAAATTGATTAAAATTCTAAAACTCTCGGCATCCTTTTACCACTCACAGATTGAGATTTTCTAAAAATAGAAATATTTCGACGTAAATCTCCGTATATTGAAAGATTGTGGTTATATATTATCTTAGCATTACAATCTACACCAAAGTTCAAATCTGTAACAAAGTTGGGTTTTGAAATAGTGATATCAAAATGAACCCATTGCCACTTCCTTGAATAAGTGAATTCGTGAGTGGTATAGGGCTACGAATTTTCGTGCCACTTACTTAACTGCTTAGACAGAATTTTCTCATGAAAAATATATTTAAACTTCAAGTTTTTATGACTTTATAAATTTGACAAAAGCACATTTTCGCAATTAAAAATTAGTAATATTTTTATTAAATGTTAAAAAATTCAAAGCTGAAATTTGGTGTCGTGTATAAACAATTGAAAAATCCATCAATTGTATTCATTAATTTTGTTTTAAAAAAGGGGAAAGGGGCCCCTATTAGTTTTGACACACGCGCTTATGAAATCAACAAAAGTTCAAGCTTGTGATGTGCTACTTTCAATTCAGTTCTTATAAGTGTCTTCTAATTTTCTTTTTGTTCAATCGAAAATTTTAATTTGATTTGTTGAAAAGTATTTGGATAAAGTCAATTTAAATGTCTAACAAAGCAGTTAAAAAATAATTATATAAAAAAATCATGTTTGAGTTTTCCCGATAAATGTGAATATGAATGATCATAAAATAGTAATAATTAGATGATAGTTCACTGAAAATAAAAATAATATCTCAACTTTCAAATTTAGATAAAATATTTTAGAAAGTTCTTTAATTTATTTTTAAAAAACTTCAAATGTATTTCTAATTTATAAAAATAATACTTAAATGTACAAACAGTTCTATTTTATTTTTATTATATCTTAATTGATTCCTATCATTGTTTTTAATATTCCGAACGTATTTAAATCTATTCGTTTTTAAGCATTTTATGATCAGCCTAGGGCATTCTTATATACTAGACTATATGACCCGCTGTTATCGGGATAATAACGGTTAGCCACTTTGCGATAACTTCTACCCGCTTCTACCGCTTTTGAGATAATATCTACCCGCTCTTGCGACCACTCATCACAATTCCTTATTTTAAAAAGAAGTATCCATGTAATGATGTTTACTTTACTCACATCATTAAGTTTTGAGAAGTATTTTTCTGCTCTACCCTACCTCTTTTCACGCCCCCCCACCCCCCCAAACAACATTTTTCTCTCTCTAATCATGACGTTAAATTAACAAATATAAATGATCAATAATTATATCATTATTGTCAATATCTCAATACATGGGTGGCCCTTAACTCATGCCCTGGTTGACATTTATTAGGCGGGGGGATATTACCACCAATCGCTGCATTCAGGCCTTCCGCCAAAAATCGATATCGTATCTGCACTTGCGGTAGACAGTGGTCGGCAATTTGCGGCCCTGGGACCGCAGGTAGCTCTTTGAACAAATAACTTAAATTATTAAATTTACTATTGTTAAGAGCACCTCGAAAAAACCCCCCAATAAACCTTGAACTATTCCAAAACCTAAAGACATTGAACTCATCTAAACCCAATAGATCGTTAATTATTTGACAAATAACGAAAGCATTACGGCAAGTAAGCGAGAGTGTTTCTGAACCCTATTAGCTACACTTCCATTCGGCTTCTGACACGGGTTTCAGTTGCGCCGGTGAGGGCGGACATAAACTAGACATGATTAGATGGGTTCTTACTGATTTAGAAGACAGTCATTTTGCACATTTCCATTGTTTCATATGGAGTGACGTCATGAGACGGACATGGGGAGGATACGTTTCTAATTGTATCACAAGGTATGCCATTAATTTAAAAGACGTCAACATTAGACTGGACTGAAGCGCATTAGTTGAGCGAATAGCTCGTTTGTACATGTCAAACACACTAGACTGTGACCGTGGTACATGTCAAACACACGAGACTGTGTCAGTGGTACATGTCAAACACACGAGACTGGTCGCGTTCATGTCAAACGTGATGCATGTCAAACACACGAGACTGTGTCAGTGGTACATGTCAAACACACGAGACTGTGCCCCGACGTACAGGTCAAAAACATGCTTGAGTCCTTAGACAATTGGCAGTTAAACTACGAGCTTATGACCAACTATATATAATGCCGGGCCGGCATGAGAGTATTTCTTCAATTAGGAGCTGTAGCATCGCACTTTTCGATGTATGGACGGGAATTTTGAATTGCACGCTTCATTGGGCCATAAAACATGAGAAGATGAGAAACAACGCTGGTGAAAGAGTGAACGTTAAATAGAATATACGTCAAGTTGAACCCCCCCCCCCCCCCTCCTCTTTTGAAGGATTGAAAGAAGGAAAGCGCGAAACAATGAATTCAGAAAACTATGGCATGGAAATATTCAACTGACGTCCTCAACACCTTGATTGAGTCAAACACGTTGAAGGAAATATTCGTTCGGCCATGACCTCAGGTAGCACGCTCTCCGCACAGACCTTACCAGACACCGGCACCCTTAAAGGACTCCTCAAGACCGAAAATGTGGGCCAAGGGAGTTTGACCTGGTCTAAACATTGGTGGATTAAGTCATGCCTCAGTCTATCTCCTGGATGTGACGGGTCAAACTTCAACATCGCAATTCGTTGTGATAGTAAATGTAACAATAGGGGAGAGGTCGTGACAGAAGGACCACGAGACGACTTGTGGAAAATCTAAGACACACGAGAGCACGAGTTCTGATTGCGGCAGAGACAAATACTTTCTTACACCTACAAGTATGCAAGTTATACACCGGTAGCACACACACACAATTGCGTAATCTTCTATACAGTTTTTACACTCAAACAATCTGGACTGATAAATGGATATAAGACATTAAGAATGTGATTGGATTTTTTCCGGCAACTTCCTGACGTGCATTGTCTATTTACCCCTTAAAAACCACCACAACTCAACTCTATCAACATGTTTTCAACATTGCTAATTGAAGCTAATAATTCAACACTTTTATGGATGTCGAACACAAGACATCCTCAGCCGATACGACCAGGCTGTCAAGACCCTTGCAGTTGTTCATGGCTCGTTTCACACAAGACAGGAATCACACATCACATGGAATCATACACAGACAAAACATGGAATCATACACAGACAAAACATGGAATCATACACAAGACAAAACATGGAATCATACGCAAGACAAAACATGGAATCATACGCAAGACAAAAATTAAATCATACGCAAGACAAAAAATTGAATCATACACAAGACAAAACATGGAATCATAAACAAGACAAAACATGGAATCCTAAGCATTATAAAAATGGAATCGTGCACATGACATCCAACCAGATGATAAGAAAGTAGCGAATGCTTTACTAAGGAAAAAAGTGACTTCAAGACCTGTAGTGACAACATCAGTAAATACCCCACAAGTTAAATTCGAGTTTGTAATTATGACATCCTATACCAACTTATCCATCTACACGTGAACAAGCTGCATGCTAAGTGCAAATTAAATTTTAAAAAAATAAAAAAATATTAAACTTAAAAAAAATAACAATGAACAGGTAGAAGCGAATATAAATTAAAGACCTTAGTGCTAAAAGTACTTAAGTCACAAAATACACATTTTGAAATAAAGTTCAAATACTCTTTTCATCTATAAAATAAGATAATTTTCATATTATTCATATTTTGTCTTGTTTAATTTAAGGACTTAGCCACATATAAATGTGTTCAAATTTTTTCATTACCCTTGGCTGAACCGGATAGACAAGGTCACAGTTTAGATTGAATTGGACAAAAATGTGACCTAAGTAATTTCAGAACTAGGGTCTTTAATTTTTAATATACTTAAATTTAAACTAATTTATATTTTGAAGAAAAAAAAACAAAAAAACTCTAAGCCACACGCTGCATTCAAAAAAATGTAGCAACAACATTAACAAACAATTTTTTCAGAAAATAAATCTGTGTAGAGACATTGTGCTCTTGACGTGGTGCTATGGTTGTGTGTGTTTAAAAGTTTGGGTATAAATGTCTGGTATAGTTTAGGATGATAAGCAAATACTTAAAATACCTTAAAGTTTTAATCAAATTTAGCTTTTTCAAAACATAGGCTTCTAAGAAATTGAAACTGATTTCAAGCTAAATTAGAGGTTTTACAAAGTTGTTAGTAATAGTTATCTTAATCTCTTTATCTGCAACCAGACTAAGAAAAATCAACCATTAATTTTGATTTAGTCAGTAAAAATTGTCAACTAAAACTTCCTAGAATTATCTCAACATTATTATTCCTCACTGAATTTTTTAAAAAAATAAAATATTATTGGGAGTGGCTTTTAGACAAAACCACAGATTTTTTTATTTTCAGATTCAAATTAATCATAACTAATTAATGGCTAATTATAAAATGAATGATATTTTGATTTTCGACTTGCAATTTTAAGAGCAAATACAGCAGAACAAAATAAAAAATTCATTCATACTAGCAATTCTGCCAAAGTGATTATTATGATAAAAACGGGAACGTTTGAGAACTTTGTAGTCTTAGGCAAAATAAAATACAAAGCAATAAAAAGCTAACTAAATTTGGCAAACACTTCAAATGGATACATGAAAGATCTGTAAGAGCCATGCCTTGAAAATTAGAGTGATCATGTCACAAGCAATCAAACGAATCAAGCAGGAAAAAGTCTCTAACATCTAAACCAAGTAAGAAAATGAAGACAACGATTGATGAAGAAGTAAAGTTTTAGAAATGAATATCTACCTCCATGGCTGATGCATGCAGAAGTCTAATGGATTCTGTCAGATTTGAGGGGGGAGAAAAAAAGCAACAAAGATAATGAATGATGAAGTTTGACAAAAATAGTATCATAGCTACACAAGGGTACCAAGACTAAAACAAAAAAGCATAAATACATCATGAAATTTGTTTCACATTAACAGAGTAAAGTTTAAAATATCCTATTGATAAACATGAAGCACCAAACATAGTATCTAAACAAGCAGTTCTTAAACTTTTTTTATATGAAATTTTTGTGGTCCCAAAGCGTTCTCTGGAAAAAAAAAAAGGGGGGGGGGTAGTTGGGGTTTGGGGAGGGGGGAAAAGGGGAGGGGGAGAGGAAGGGGGGGGAGAGGAAGAAAGGGGGCATTTTTGTTTTTCTAAATTCTCGGCAATACTGTACAGTGAAAAGAATGTGCCGGACAAAACAGTCATTTAAGCATTGCTTGTATTGAGATCATCCATATGTTAATGTAGTTCAAATTAAAATTGGAAGCCTAACTTGCCTAAATGCCACCAGGGGATAACTCGCAAAAGTGGGCCACCCTAAGGCACAAAAATTATTTATATACTAATTAAAACCCCAATACCCCACCACTGGCAGTCAACCCCTCACCTGACCATATCTATGGCACGCTTTACAAGACCTTGATCAAATTAAAAATACTTAGAATCTTTAAAAAGGTATTGTAAGAGCCTCTAAATGACACGACATCAGATATTTGTTTTGTCTTAAAAAATTATGTGTATAAATTGATGGAGACAAAAAAAAAGGAACTATTTATTATGATCTCACTTTCTAATCAATAATTCTACTACATACGTTTTATAGTATTAAAATAATTCAATAGTTAAACGAAACCTAATTCCCTAACATATGTGTGCTAATCAAAATTAATAGGGGAGACTTAATATTGCTATAAATTAACATTTTAAAACCAATTTGTGCTATCTCTTGGTACATCTGCAATTCTATCGCCCTAGCTCTGATGATTCTGAATTGTGCCAGGACACAGGTGTTACAATCACATATCCCTGATGACAAACGTGGTCTATGCCTGGCTTGTGGGGTGTGGTCTATGCCTGGCTTGTGGGGTCGATATGTCCATCTTCGACTTCCAGTACTTTAAATTACAGCTGAGACATTATCTGGTACAATATGAATTTAGCCAAGAAAAGTATGCAATGCATAATAGACATAGTCTAACAAATGGAATCGAAAGTTGATAAACTAAATATATGTTGAAACACTACTAATACATATTGGGCAGCCCATAGGAAGTGTTGAAACACTACCAATACATATTGGAAAGCCTATAGGAAGTGTTGAAACACTAATACATATTGGGAAGCCCATAGGAAGTGTTGAAACACTACCAATACATATTGGAAAGCCTATAGGAAGTGTTGAAACACTACCAATACATATTGGGAAGCCCATAGGAAGTGTTGAAACACTAATACATATTGGGAAGCCCATATGAAGTGTTGAAACACTACCAATACATATTGGGAAGCCCATAGGAAGTGTTGAAACACTACCAATACATATTGGGAAGCCCATAGGAAGTGTTGAAACACTAATACATATTGGAAAGCCTATAGGAAGTGTTGAAACACTAATACATATTGGGAAGCCCATAGGAAGTGTTGAAACACTACCAATACATATTGGGAAGCCCATAGGAAGTGTTGAAACACTACCAATACATTTTGGGAGGCCCATAACATAAGAGGGAAAAAGAAGCTGGGTGGCCGAGTGGTCTAAACTGACTCAAACCAAATAGCGAGTGGTCTGGAGTTCAATCTCCAGCAAAAGCAACATCTCAAGCACCCCGGGTGCATGAGACTCGTTAGCCTTGGACGGCAACCCATCTAAGAGAAGGCAAACTCTGAATTCAAACCTGGAGCCAGAATGATCAGTACACTGATCGATGGCTCCCAAATATAAGGGGAAAAAAGCAGCACTTCTAAATGTGTACCTAGACATTGTTCCCATGAACAAAGCAGTTACAACACCAACACATAATTGCTGTAAGAATATGCATTACAGTAATACAATCAACACAATATGTTTTATTTTGCACATTACTGCACATTTGGCACCTAAGTGATCCATTCGCTTTCACTGCCGGTGCACCGGTTCTCAAAATGTGAGCTGGTAGTTGGTCCAAAACATTTAAAATAGGTAAATGCCTAATATTTAAAACCAATGGAAGCCAATGACATCAAGAGCATGGCACTGGTTATCTAGGGGAATGATTGATCCGATTATAACAAAATTTCGGTTAACAAACAATATGAATGACATACCTTAAGGCTAAATTCGGGTGTGGACCTAGATGTAATGCTTTGTCGACAATCAAACCAGATGAGAAATAGCTGAACTTGTATATTACAAAAAAAATTCAGACCCACCCTCTTGTTTACCTACACCACAATGTTAAAACAACCAAGGTTATATAAAGAATTTTCAACTGCAATTATTTGACAGGCATATATTGTACTCACTCGGTAGATAATTTGTCAAGTATTGTGTGTTGCAATTGAACACATGCACGTTGTAAGACAATACCACAAGTTAACGCCACAGGCCACCACACACAGTTGGCCAACCCGTAGCAAGGTAAGTGTACAATAGTAGACCAAATAACTCGAGACCACGCAAGACCGTGATCATTTCGTCATCACCTAACAACTTCAGACGTTGGTCCTTTGCACGGTGGTGCTGCTATTAAAACCATTATCATACAGCCAACTTTGCTTTCATGAAAGGAGCTAATGGAAGATATCTCAAACAGTTTGATGACATCATTTCAAAGGTTCAAGATGTCACATGTCATTTGCCATGAGCAGAGACATCACACTATCAGAGTGCTGGTTGGATTCTCAATGGTGGTCGGGGGCGGGATGCGACTGACACAAGCATTCATTCTTGGGCGGACCTTCGAGATTTATAGAGCAATAGTTTAACATTTAAACGACCACAGCCGACAACACAAGCAACGGTCATTAGTTTAACATAATAACGCAGAAAATTGCAGACTCCTAAGCCTAAACCACGTGGCATCCAGACAAAGGTGACACGATTGTGGGGACAGGCAGTTGAAATGATAAATTAACCTAAAGAAAACCAATATTTGTAACTGCTGGTACATAGGAGTATGCAGTATTTCAAATAAATTTTCATTTTTATCTACGTTATTAAAAAAGAAAAATAGTACAAACAAGATTTTTTTCTCTTACTGCTCAGGATTCAAGGTGGGTCACTCTGTATATTCCTACTGCTTTACCAAATACAGTAGATTGTACCAGTTCTCCCCACCTGGATGTGTCACATGACATGATATGCATGGGCAAAACGATGTCAAGGGAAACGTCCTTATTTACATTTCTAGAATTCTATAGGCACCTGATGAATAGGGTCGTGGCAAAAGCTGTGCCCTTGACAAGCAAAAGCAAAATCCTGAATTTCGATCCCCTCCTCTAAAAAGAGTCTGTCATATTAATACAAATAGTTGGAATGAAAAGGACCATTTTGATGCCATTTTTTAGATTTTTAATTTTTTTTTTTTTAGTTCAGTAGGACAACAACGGTAACACTATCCAATGCCTGTAGTTTGACTACGTCTCAACTTGTAACTAATGACACAGAGTGATGTCACGAACACTCAGTAAAACTGCATATCATTAACAAATCCAGGCACCCAAGCGTGTACGTTCCTGTTGGCGACACAGTGGCGCAAGTTTCAACACGGTTCTATTATGCAGCTACATGAAAAATAAAATGATTGCTCCAATAGGTTTAAAATTATGAATTGCAAGGTTGAAGCCTTACCACATGTCTGTTTTAGAAGCGGCAGCCCAAAAATTAGTGAGCCGCTACATGTGATCCCTTGCCCAGAACGGTTCAACTCTACAAGAGCACTACCGAATATCCAAGACAATGGGTCTTAAAGATGATGAAAGCGAAATAAAATTCCTGGATGGGCAAGCAAGTTAAATCACAAACTGCTGAGACAATGCATCGGTATAAATACCCTTTCAACGATTTATCACTATCATACATTTACCAGGAGTTTATCACTATCATACATTTAACAGTAGTTTATCACTATTATACATTTAACAGTAGTTTATCACTATTATACATTTAACAGTAGTTTATCACTATCATACATTTAACAGTAGTTTATCACTATTATACATTTAACAGTAGTTTATCACTATTATACATTTAACAGTAGTTTATCACTATCATACATTAACAGTAGTTTATAACCATGGCCATGGGCCCCCGCAGAAAAAATTTCTGAGGGGGGGGGGGGGGGAAAAATTTTTGTTAGTAATGTTTTAATGTAGTTTTATTTTACTGTAGCGTATTTGTATGGTGAACGAACGGACAGGACATCAGCTTAGTTACATTCTCTTTACTTTAATTTTAATACATTTTTTGTCTATTTTTGTCTAAATTTTTTTTATCCAATCAATCCAGGGGGGCAAGTGCCCCCCCTGCGGGCGCCCATGTTTATAACTATCAAATATTTAACAGAAGTTCATCACTATCATGCATTTACCAGTAGCTTATCACTATGAACTATCAGGCATTCAGGTGGAAATTAACAGGCATCATTCAATAATAGACAATTGATTTTGCCAACTTTCTTATCAAACACCGAATAGCTTGGACAAAACAATATATACATTTGCAGGCGCTGAATTTTAGGATCATATAGACCGAAAATCTATAGGACATATACTCGAAAACTCTTCACTATAATTTACTATAAACATTAGGGGCCGTAAGACATTGACACCTATCTCCTTCCAGCTTCTTGCCAAGAATTAAAAAGGTCTTCCACCCGTATCAAGAACACACCAAGTCACGTGAGAGTTGTCCTGGCCCACAGCCCAGGTCTGACAGCTTTCTTCAATACGCCAATTAAATTGTGCCCAATGCAATCTCGCACATCCAAGCCTAGACACACCGGTTTGAAGTGGTGGTCTTGCATGACGGGGCGACCCCCCCCCCCCCCGGGGGCGGGTATAAGCCTTGAACGATAGAAGCACACAAATACTTCGCTGTATACAAAAGTGCCGTGTGGAAAAGGGGACTTACACGTGTCATTAAAAAAAAAAAGATCTTTCAATACTAAAAATCCACCCGAGGCTATGATGAGTTCGAGTTCCACAAACGCCATATCCTACAATCAAACAGTTAAAAAGCCCCTGGGTTGTTATGAATGGGCTTCGTAAAGATGACGTTGTCTTAATATCCAATGAAATGT
>CAXITT010000029.1:1611262-1680566 GCA_964033795.1 Lymnaea stagnalis
GGGGGGGGGGGGGGGTGTAATTGTGATTTTCTTTAGCCGTGATTTGTACACTTATTTTGAACATGAGTCCAAGCGCCAAGAACGGGCGGACTATGTAATGTAATCTTACACTTATCAGCAACTTGCTTTCGGTGGTTGAGACGATCTGTTGTCTGAGTGGAGTGCTTTGTTTTCCCAGTAGTTTACCAGGTGATACCGCGAAATAGAAAGTTTTAACGTTTTTTTTGTTTGTTGATGAATGCATTAATTAACTCTTCCTATCTTTTCACGCAACCAATTCGTGTCTAGATTATACAGAACACCAATAATCTACCAAGACTGGTTTAATTTGATTGTCACATTCATTTCAACATTAAGGACCCAGGGCAGTTAACTCTGTATGAATTGAATAACATTTTAACGCGATTCAAGTATTAAATTGATGCCATTTAAAACGACAATGCAGTGTTCTTTATAAATGTCCCCCCCCCTTTTTTTTTTTTGGGGGGGGGGGGGGGGGGAATTCCAGTTTCGTATTCCTTGTATTAAGGGGTGGGGGGAGGGCGTAAATAACAAATGGAAATTGAAAAAGTTTGCAAATGATTATATGGCCCGGCATCCTTCAAGTAACTGAGAGTAACCTAAACTAATATTCTGTATATGTATAGATGAATACACTTCGTCTAGCATTGTTCCCCCCACTTCGGGGCATTCAAAGAGTAATAATAAGGAAACATGGCGCAAGAGGATTAGGTTAACGTGTCTTCCCAAGACCAGGTCCCTAATGAATGATTCAATCAAATGTGAGAAGTGAATTGTCAGGTACACTCACTTATGGGCACATCTATGTATACTGGTATGTGCCACTCATTCAAATGTACATTTATTAAGCAGTTTCTGTTGGGTGTTTAATAGGACTCTCTCTGGAACCTGAGCCCCAGATGTTCCTGTGTCAAACCAAGTGCAGGTAGCTTATCTTTTAAACATGAGAACTGCACTTGTTACGATAACTAAAGCTCCTGTCCAAGCTCTTTAGCAAAGTAATTGGCCCATGTCAACGATTAACGAAACAAGATGATGCATAGCATATGCTCCACTAGGAACCAAACAGATACAGAATAATAATATACACATACTCCACTAGGAACCACACAAGTACAGAAGAATAAGATACATATGCTTCACTTGGAACCACACAAGTACAGAAGAATAAGATACATAGACTTCACTTGGAACCACACAAGTACAGAAGAATAAGATACATATACTTCACTAGTTAAACTTGAGTTAAATGAGTCTTATCCTGATGAAGTTGAACACTACTCACTGCACAAAATAATCAGTTTTGATTTGAGTAAATAATGAACTTGCCAAGTTGCCACAAGGATTGAAGCCACACACAAAATGAGTAATGATAGCCAGGTAATCAAAGTAATTGTGCCTGCAGGAGTGGATTAAGTTTGCATGGAGTCCATGGGTGACCTTGCACCAGAGAGCTGTCTGTTTTCTTGTAAAAAGGGATCCCATTATATTATAAATACTTACTTGGTACATGAATTCAGTAAATTAAAAATAAATTGATAATATAAACAAAAAATTAAAATATTGTCAGCAATATTAAAATGAAATTATCAGGGAGAGTAGACTTCGTCTCTGCTGTCTCATGGAACTTCTGGGCTCAAGTTTGCTCTCACTCATGTAATCAGTAAATCACCCTGCTAACTTGTAAACAACTCAAGAATAGATGCCTATAAGCATCAGTTCCCATGATAAAATCCCTTTCGAATTTGCGTCAAATTTTTAAATGAATGCACTATTTTGTGTGTGGTTTCCTTTTTTGGACAAAAATGAGAATTTGGTCAAATAGTAATTTGAAAGTTGTGACAAGGCTTCATACAATAATTCCATCAAATGTAGGAATGAAAATTTGAAAGGAATTTGATCATGTGAACTGAGCCAAAGCGTTTAAAGTCATTAAAGATTGATATGTACAATCTTATAACAATGCTTCTAAAATGAACTGTCTGTTGCATACATTTGGCTCTTCATAACAAGGATTTCACTTTATTGTACAATTTATGCATAGCATAGAATAGGCATTAAAAATATATTTACTTTCCGAAATTGAAAATAATCTTTACAATTTATGGTCAAGAGAGCGTGTGATATATGGATAAATAAAAGAATGTATCAAAAACTCTGAAAATACACTAGTAAACCCGTGTATAGTTATCATGTATGTGATTCAGGTTTCAATTCCTATGAGGCGACGAAGTAGTTTTCCCTTTTTTAACCTTCTATTAATTTGTTTAGTTTTAAAAATATTCTCAAATGGACTATATAATAGGTTAATAAGTTCATTAGACTAAATACATGTTTGAAATAAAAAAAAATTACAAAGCAATTAGTTACAGGTAATTAGTCAATTGGAACAAGTCATGACATTATTAACCAGGACGGACTCCGCAAGACAAATTTATGTCTGCATAAAGCCTGAAAAATGGATCCCCTTCGCACACCCTGCTTCATTATCCAAATATTAAGGCAAATAAGAAGTTCCAAATGATTTTCCTATGTTTACAGCTGTGGCTAATGAGCCTTTTGTGTATTTCCAGTTAACCACCATGACCACATTTAAGTATAGTTTGCCTTAAAAATTATGAATAAATTAAACAAGTAGATCCTATCACTAATTAAAACCTTTTAATATTAATATGAGTTGTTAAGGTAAGGATAACCAGTTTGACAATCTTTAAAAATTGCATGCTGTCAACTGAGCGATGAGACAAGCAAATTCAGCATTGGTCTCAATAAAATAGCAAGTTGGTTTTGGTTACTATTGGCCACCTTTGCCTCAAACAATCATTAGCTGAACATATTTTACTTTTACACATGACACAATAAGAAATACTTTCCACTGGTCCTGGGTTGTCTTTTTCTTGTTACACTCACAGAATAGATTGTTAACATATTATTTCCATGGCCATTGTGATTTCATTTGTGATTTTTATTTTTTTACTGTTAATGTTAAACACTAGCAGTGAACTGTTTATTAGTGTTACGCCTACTGGTACTCAGAGGTGTAGCGAGTGTTTGGCGCCTGGGGACAAGATTCATTTTAAAGCGCCCCCTTTTCTTTTTTCCAACTCTCAAACCCATTATTTTCATCAATAAAATAATATCAAAGCACATTTTGGTGCCCCTAATCTAACTAGATGGCGCCCAGGGACATCTGTTCCCCCCCCCCCTGCCTCCCCCCTTCGTTACGCCTCTGCTGGTACATTTGTAGTGGAAGTTGTTAGTAATTGTTAATATTAAGTACTGATTTAGTAAGTGTAAGGTACGAGAACTACTAATTAAGAATGCTAACTAGGTCTACTACTACCACAACTACAACATTTCGAAAACTACTTGACTTGTTTGTCAATAACTAAACTCTAATTAGTCAAGTCAATATCCATAAGTAAGACAGTTTACATAATCATAAACCAATAAGTAAGATAGTTCCGATATACTAATACTAAACTTTATACCTAGTAGTATTAAGTTTAATTTAAGCGCATTAGTCTTACTCCACTTAGTATTCAAAGTAAAGAACTTAGACTCTAAGTAGGGGGAGTAAGGTTAAAGACTTAAGACAGACTTTGTTGCCGTGGTGAGAGGAAGCGGTGACACATGCGACATTACAAACCCTAAACAATATTTCATAATTAAAGTGAAATTAAACCACAAAAATCTTAACTTATTTTCTTCAAATATACTTACCAAAAATGCCTCACACTTTATCCAATGACACAAGTTCGCAACCAATATAATTCAATATTCGAGCGTAATTTATCGACCGGTCTTTGACTTTGACACACCAAATTTGTGACCAAATCGAGATATGTTTTTGTTAAGGGTTTATTAATGCTCATTTGATTTCAAATTTCAGTAAAAAAAAATCTAAAATAATTTTTATTTGAAAATATTTCCTTTTAAGAAATTTTAAATGAAACAGAATTTTTTAAACCAAATGTATATTTTAATTTCAAATTTTAAAAATCCATTTATGTATTAATTTTTTAAAAATTTCATTATAAGTTGTTTAGGTTACCGGTACTAAAAGTTTGTTCCGCTTGGGAAATTAAAATCAATTCAACCACCTCAATAATTCACAGTGCAACTGACCATAACGTAAAGGGTTTCTTGCCATGTATAAATAATAATAAAGTTTACAGTTTCACTAGCTAAACCATACATTCATAACAGATATTGGCAATGGCAACCTTTTCCAACCAAAAACTTCAACGCTTGGTGCATGTAGATTTGTCCAAAAAGGGATCAGTCGATGACGCACTGATTGATATTGTGGATTTAATTAATTCGTTGCCACAGTATTTCACAACTAGTTCATGCTCAGGACGTATTATTCTTTTTGAAAATGTAGGCTATGTAGGCAGTATACTAAGTTCTACTCTAGAACTAGATAATAAATCCATAATTAATTAATGACTTAATATAATGAATGGTGATGCCGCGATGCTAAACCAAACTCATGAAAGGTTGTTGTTTTCCCCGCAATAAAGTTAATTCAATAGAAATTAGAATGAATAGTCAATCTAGCTCTAACAAACATCCCGTAAAATAACTTAGTCTTAGTCTAATTTATACTAAGACTAAGATTAAAAATAAGTTCTAATATAAATAATAAGTCTAACTACTAATGCTGCTTTACACTATTTGTCTGAGTTGTGATATTTTTAAGGAAAGCTGCAGTTGTGTGTGGAAAAAAAGTAGTAAAGTCATGCAGAATTGAATATGTACCAAAAGATATAATTAATTAAATTATCATTTTTTTAAAGATTAAAAATCAAATTGAGAGAAACATCAGGAATAAAAGATATGGTCATTCCAGGTTTCCATTTTTCACTAATAATAAAAATGACATAATTTACAGAATGAGAAAGATTGGTATTTTCTGTTTTACTTGACTTAGTATTATATTATAGGTAGTCTACTGTTGCATTAATTATTTAAATTTATGAAATTCATAAACACATTATTTTATATTATATTTATATGGCTTACTAAACAAAAAAATTTAATAAATTGACACCTGATTCATGTGCATGACAAGCATGTTATCTACTAGACCTTATAAACTGTTTAATAATACAGGCTACCAGTACATGTTAAATTTAAATTATCAGCTGTCTGCTAAAAGTCATAGGATCAGTATGGAGAAAGGCAGTTTTTGTTATTTTGAAGAAGGTCAATCACAGTATTATATATATAACATTCTTATCAATTAAGTATTGATTATTGCAAACTGAAGTCTTCACATGTGTGACAATATATCAAGATAGTAAAATTAGAAATATCAATGAAATTTCTGCTATATTTATCAGTTGTTTAATGTTTCTCTAAGCACTCAGATGAAGTTCAGAAGAAAGGTTGCAAGTGGCTTTATGTTTCACATGATCCTGTGCAGCTAGAAAACATTGTAAGTAAATTGTTATTCAATTATTCCAGAAGTGGCACTTTTGATTTTGAAATTGTAAATAGTATTGGAAATGTGACATTAAATATACGGTAATACTTTTAACATATTGTAACATTATTAATGATTATTTAGAATAAGCCATAAACTTGTGAATCACTTGACTCTTATTATTTGCTTGTTGCTCACTGGTAAACAATATTTAAAATTATGGGGTCCATTTCTCTTTTTCTTTTGTCTTTTCTTAGCTTTGCTTCTTTTAGACATACATTGTTATAGGTATTATAACTGAATATTATTGTTTGTTCAATTTAAGTCTGAAGCCCTAAAGGATGCAGAAAATGTCACTACTCTCAAGTTTGAACCAATGGTGATGCACATTCAATGCCAGACTTTGGAGAGTGCACAAAAAATGGTGTGTAATTCAAATCAATGTCTTTATCTATATAGTTGACAAAAATTTAGCTTCAATAATTTATATTAAATTACATATTTGTTAAAAACTAAGTAGGTTCTGTCATTTACATTCTGTATATTAGTGTTAGTATGTTTTTTCTTAAATAAAAGTAATTTTGTTGCATATTTAGTTAAGTCATTGAGGTCTTGAGAATAAGAATGAATATTTTGTGAAGGGTTAAAAACTCTTCAATGCTAATACAACTTTGACATTTTGGCCTACCCTTTTGGCAGGGAAGTATCTGTTGAAAAAGTTCTTGTGAAATGCAAGAATAGCCATGTTGAAAAAGTTCTTATGAAAAGCAAGAAAAGCCATGAATATTTGCATAATATGTTATTAACAGTTTTCTAATATAAATAAAATTGTGTGTTATTAGCATCAAGCAGCAGTGTCATCAGGCTTCAGAAATTCAGGGATAACAATTGGGACTAAAGGAAAGATTATGATGGTAGTACTGTAATAAGTGTTTATGTTTGTAGAATGTTTTGTCCCTTTTGTTAGTGCCAATCAAAATAAAATATCATGTCTACTTAAAAGGATTTATCACGTACCAGTATCTGGAGTACATGGTATTCTCCATTCCAAATTTTTACCTCTGTTTTTTGCTAAATACATTTTTTTAAAGGCTGTCAGAAGCACTCATTCTTTGGAAGCACCGTTGGCATCTGAAGGTCAAGTACTTGTGTCTTCAGAGGTATTTGTCAATATTTTTTAAATGAACCTACAATTAAATCTCAGTGTAATTAATATTTATTTGTAAATTATTGGAAAGTGATGATTTAACATAAACAGTAAAAAGTACCCGGTTCTGGTATTCAATTCAAAATGTCTGATGAAGGTGGCAATATCTTCAGTTTGATTTTAAACAGTTTTTATAAGCTTTTTACTTGGCTTGCTCTCACCTAGTCTCAATTGCAAGCGATCAGTATAAAGTACCCGGTACTCGCAATAGAAAATAAATAAGGTTTTAAAAAAAAAATTCAATTCAAGAAATTTTTTAAAATGACTTTTTAATATGGTTATGAAAATTTATAAAATACTAGCCAATATACCCGGCTTTGCACGGGATTGCATTAGAACCCCGATTCTGGTAAGAACCCAATCCCAGTGAGACCCCTATCTCATTCTGACCACGATCCCGGAACAATCCCTTTTCCGAGTGTTATCCCGTTTCCATTGGGACCCCCTTTTCTTGTGGCTCCGGATCCATTATCCTTCTGGATAATGAGGGATATATGTGCCAAGTTTGGTCAAGATCCATCAATCCATGTAAAAACGTATGTGGAACAAACCCACAAACATTCACTTTTATATATATATATATAATATATGATATGTGTCAACAACCTGGATAATTTTAGTTGATTAACCTTCTATAATTTTTACCTTTGCTTATTGAGTATCATAGAGTGTAGACTATTTTCTGTTGATAGAGTTTATATTTTGTTGGCTGAGAATTTCACTATATCATCTATGTTGAACAATTTGTGTCTATTTTATTCCAGTATATCCAGTTTCTAATAAAAAATGCAAACACCAAAATGGAAGAGAATTTTAGAAGGATAACAAGGTTTGTTTCTTATGGATTCATTTTGTATCGCATGATATTATTGATTTTTAATCATTGATTTGTTAAATTAGATCTTGTAAAGTTGATTTCCATTTAAATGTTGTTATGCACCATAACAATACTTCTAAATTATTATGAAATAATGTTAGGTTCTATGGTTTTAGCATTTCTCAGCAAAGATGAAATCTAATAATAAAATATGTCTGCTAAATTGTGTATGTTGTGCTAAATTGTGTATGTTGGCATTCATAATTCAGGTTTCACAAACTGTTAGAGACATTATCACCATGTGAACAATGTCATCAAAGTTTAAATGGCACAGCAAAAAAAACCAGACTATTTGACAGAGATGCTGATAAAAGTTTGAAGCAAGACAACAGGAATCAGAATAAGCCAGAAGAAGAAGATGAAGACTTGGCTCTTTTTATGTTTGACATCACATAGCATTAAATTATCATTTAATCATTTATTCAATGCTTTGTTCAGTTATTTGGACAATTTTGCCCCCATTGAAGGAGGGGACATGTAAATATAAACCAGCTCCTTAAACTTAAAAAGTTCAGACACCTTCTGGTACTAGTGGGAGAAGATCAGCTCATGACAGTGTGAGGAATTTTTTAAGCAAGTTTGTTTGCAGGCATTTTTTTATCTTGTGTTTAAGGGATTATTCTAACTTTATTAACAATTGATTATTATTTATAGTGAATAGATTGGCAATGGACAGAACCCATAGGTTAAGTAGATGAGTTTGAAAATCCTTGCTTGCAACTATTGCATGTAAATTTTAACAATTGGAATGGTTTATATCATCTTAAACTAAATTTGCCATGTGCCTTTATGAAGGAGTGCCACAGAGAACTCAGCAAAACAGTCTTCATAGTTTATCAAGCACACACAAAATTATTATAGAAAAGCTAATCCTTATTGAGTTCTTTGGTATATGTGCAGTCTTTTTGGCACTGAAAAGTGAATCACAATGTCAAAAAGGAAAATGTAAAAAATCTATGTAGTTGTAAGGTTAAGAAAATGGCAAAGGCCACCAAATACGACATATGCCCACAGTCCCACACACATGAAATGGGTCCACTGATCTATATAATTAGATTGGATATCACTTCAGTAATTACGAGCAACAGTGTTTCTTTCTTAAGAGACACATTTCCGCTTCTATCTGATCCAAGCCCAGCACCTTATTATCTGAATATCCATTAAAACAGTATGAAAATCCATGTAATTGTTTTTAATGATAAATTTCCTAACAATCAAACCACAAAAATACACTTATTTGAAACTGATTTCCTGTTGATTGACCATAAAGAATCACTCTAAAGACTGATCAAAAGGGAAAATATTTTTAATAAATGCAACATGACAATGACAGAGATGATACTTGAGTAAGAATAAATGGCTGGCAATTTAAAAATAAGCACATCGAGGCGTTGGAAGAGAAAATGAAAAACACTAAAAATAATAGGTATGAAAAGGAATTTTAGGGAAATTAACTTCTCTTTTTAAAAAAATTATTGTTTAATATAAACTCAATACAGTGGACACATCTTGTTAGGGAGATTTAAGAACATTTTTTTTTATTAGGGCCAGAGTTGTGATTTTATTTTTAAATTTTATACCCGGGTAGAAATAATCTACTCATTATCACAGTCATGTCTTTATAAGGACTCTTGTAAATATACTTCAGATGTGCTTCTGCATATGAATAAATGGTTAAAGCAACTGTTATTACCATATTTTGTTATTATTTATTAGTAAAAATATTAGCTAAAAAAAAGAAGTGGTTATTTAAAAAAAATATCTACTTGAGTGGCTGTCACATTGCTTTTTTTAAATCTTAATTTGTGGACAATATGGATGAATTTTTTTTACCAAATAATGCCCTGAGATAATTTTACATCTATACTAGATATAATTCTAACCACTGCATTTCTTTTCTTAATAATCAACCTTAGAAGTAGAAGAAAAATTATATTCAACATAAATCATAATCTGGTGTTGTTACTCAAGAGTGCACATTTTCCAATATTGCCATTCAAAACATTTTGACATATTTATGAATAACTTAACTTCCTAAACCTAATTTAAGGCAAACAGTTCAATTAGTAATTATTCGTTTTACTTGATGCATGGCTAAATAAACGTATGTAAACAAAAAAATTACCTGCAAAGTCTTCAAAAGGCAATTTTTTGTTTGGTAATCACTCAGCTTTTCATTGTGCTTTTTTTTTAAAAAAGGGTTTGATTTGATATCTCTGCCTTACCTTGAATTGGCTCATGAATATTATAGACTTATATTTATAGACATGACTAAATTTAAAGCTGTAAGATGTAAGTTGGCAACTTGTTTAATAATAAATGAATTCACTACCTACCATTTAAAAAAAATAATTTGACATAGAAAAAAATCTATTATTTTTTAAATAGAATCCCAACAAGTTTAGCACCAAGGATGGCTCTCTTCTTGAATTATTTTACAGCTAGTATTCTTTTATTTACACCAACAGATTATGAAATAGATAAGGTATACTGGTAATAAGTCAATGGAATTTTTTTTTCTTTAGGGAAATATAAAAATGACTTACAAAGAGAATGAGGAATATATTCTGATGTTCACACATACATCAAAGAGCAGTTGAACCAGCAAAATTTGCACATAAGAAACCAATTAATGTTTTAGTAAATTTAGTGCTCATCACAGCCATATTAGTGTGCTACAGTTTATGGTATTTCAAGTAAATGTACATGGATTAAAAAAACCAACCTCATTTATAAAGTGCAAGTGAAATCATAAAAACAGTTGATTATAAAAAGTAATAATGTTGAACACGATAAAATATGATGAACTTAATTCAGTTTTAAAACTTTGTACAGGTTTATAAACATGAAATTAAAATGTATTATCCTTATCCAATATAATATAATTTATAAAAATTGTGAGGATGCTTTAAATGCCAATGAATTAATTTGAATACAAACACATCTCAAGCATGTAAGTTGCTAGAAATAAGTTGAATTATCCACTCTCTCATTACAGCAGCACAACCTGCCCCATTATTTATTGTGAAGGGAAAACAACAGGAACCCCAATAGAAAAACATGACCTCATTTCAAAATAAATATTCTTAATTAAACTCAACGCTTCAGCACTGCGTAACCTTTACTTTATCAGACTGTAGACATAGAACTAATAATTGAAAAGAACTCTCTATGCAGAATGTCTGTGCTGATCTTATATTTGGCATCTACTTTTTCATATTAGTAATTTATACTAATTTTAAATAGAACTTCAAATTTAATTAGAAAAAGGATTATTTATTTATTTATTAATTTTTTTAAAGAGATATTTTTTTCTGATCTGTTGTCCCATGCATGTAAAAGAAATATCCTAATACCTAAGGGAGTCTTAGTGGGCGTGTCAGCATTAGGTAACATGCCATAACCTATTGCACATTTTTAATTTCACAATTCATTCAACACTTTACACATTATTAATCATGAATATTATCTATGATCTTAAATGAAAATGCATCTCACAAAGCAGGTAAGGGTGTCTGTTTTATCTTAGAAATCAATCATGAATCTCAAACTCCAGAAAGAATGGCATTACTCATTGCATACAGCATATAAATATAAAACTGGAACTTTTCAGTGTGGAAGGAAGGTTAAACTCCTGATCTTGGGCAAACTTGGTCGGTAGGATTGTTCAATTCAGTTATGATTATATGGAGCTAGGAGGATTCCCAAATTTTAGGAACATAATTTATTTATTATTGCTTTCATTAATGTATCTGAACATATGAGTTAACAAAATATTTCACACATTGCTGTAAACTACAAGTACCGGTACATTTTTAAGTCTGAGACAAACAAATAGCCCTTTAGAAAAACAAATTTATTGTTCTTTAATTTGAGGACCCTTAATCTAAGACTACGAGTTATTTTTAAACTGTTGGCTGTAACGTAATTAAGAGGTCAGTGGAGACCAACTTTAAAAGTTGAAACTCACAGGGACTTTTGCTTCACCCTACTTGTTAGCTAGCACACTTAATGTGTGTGTTCAATTTTCTGTCAAATCTGGTAACCTTTGTCCTTCTGCAAGAAGCACAAACATATGACTTTTTAACATCCTGTTGAAACAGAATTAAATATATGGAAATGTTTAAAGGATGCAAAACAAACCACAAAAACATTACATGTCCAGACAAATTTGTTGTTTTGTTTGTAAAAAGGTTAATGGATAAAGGGGAGTGAAGAAAAACCCTTCCACTCAAAGCCTTTTAAAATCATCTCTCACTCAGTGATGACTAAATTAATTACATTAGTTTCTGTTAGTCGTCATGTGACCTAAACTATTTATACATTGATGATTTTTGAGGACAATGATCTTATCATCTTTTCTGACAAGTTACTGGGGGGGCAGGATGAACAAAAAGTTCTCTAGCATTGTCCTTCTGAGTATTAAATATATTTAAATAAAAACTAAAGAAGTGTGGAATTTCAAGGTTATATATTATTTCCCCTTTAACTAGCATATTATTTATATGATTAAACTGTTAGAGTTAATTCCTACTGTGTTCAGGATGTAGAGCTGTTCAGTGCAGTCTTCAGGATGTAGAGCTATTCAGTGCTGTCTTAAGGATGTAGAGCTATTCAGTGCTGTCTTAAGGATGTAGAGCTATTCAGTGCTATCTTCAGAATGTAGAGCTATTCAGTGCTGTCTTGAGGATGTAGAACTATTCAGTGCTGTCTTAAGGATGTAGAGCTATTCAGTGCTGTCTTAAGGATGTAGAGCTATTCAGTGCTGTCTTCAGAATGTAGAGCTATTCAGTGCTGTCTTGAGGATGTAGAACTATTCAGTGCTGTCTTAAGGATGTAGAGCTATTCAGTGCTGTCTTAATGATGTAGATATTCAGTGCTGTCTTCAAGATGTAGAACTATTCAGTGCTGTCTTCAGGATGTAGAACTATTCAGTGCTGTCTTAAGGATGTAGAACTATTCAGTGCTGTCTTCAGGATGTAAAACTATTCAGTGCTGTCTTCAGGATGTACAACTATTCAGTGCTGTCTTCAGGATGTACAACTTTCAAGTCTGTTTTTAGCATGTAGCAGAGGTGGTTGCTTAACAAGGGATGGAGTGTGACATGTAATAAATCGGGACCCATATCTTAATACTAGTCTGTTGACAGTTCTGGTGTCATTTTCAGTTAACATAGAGTAATGATTATGATAAAAGAAAGTTCACCAGAATTTTTTATTTTGTAGAAAGCAACTCATCATCATCATGTCCCTTAGTCCTTGGACCGTTGGGACGTCACAGATGACATGTGAACTATCCTCCTCCATTCGTCTCTGTCTTCTGCACTACTCGAAAGCAACTGAGCAAGTTAAAAAAATTAGATACCATAACCGGTACTTTTTAAATTTTAAAATGTCTAAAAGGGTATAAAATGTATCTATAAACATCTAAATGCCTTTTTAAAAAAATTGTTTACACTGATGAATAATTAGAGATAAAGATCTATAGACAAAACTTATCCTACAAAAGGCGAAACTATTGTTTAAATAATTTTTAATGCATATATTTTTTAATAATTTGCTACCAAATCTTTCAAATAAAAGGTACTGTTAACGTAACTTCTTTGTTTTTTAACAAGTTACTGAACATAAACAATTTGGATAAAGGTTTATAATACTAAATTTACATTAAATTTTTGGATCCTCTATTTAGTGGACAGAAATTAACATTTTATAAATATCTTTTACAAAAAATTGAATTTTAAAAAATGTATTACGAGGCAATGTGTTACATTAATGTTGTATTAATGTTATATTAACATAATTTTTACTTCATTTATTTCATTTAGCTAAAAAAAAAAATTCCAAAAGTTACCATGAAAGATGGCAAATAACTGGCTTTAAATTTGAAAATTATTTTAACAAAAATATCATTTAAAAAATAGGTTTTGGAGATGCTTCTTATTTTTTTAATTAAAAAAATTCTCAACAAAGACTTTTTAAGTTTTCAACAAAAAATTTTTTTCACTTGTTTTCATTGATGCAGTAAACATAAAATAAGATTGACACACTTCTGTCTTGTAATAAGACTAAATCTTCACAGCATGCCTCAGTTTGGATCAATGCATTTTTCTTTTTTTTTTAAATGGGAAAAATTAGGAGTGTGTGGTATTACACATTTAAATTTAAAAAATCAGAACAAGATATCAAACATTTTAAAGTATTTCAGCAGGACTTTTACATTATAAAGCATTAAAAAATTATCATAAAAATTAATCTCTTTTGTTTTTAGAAAAGATAAATAAATCTAATCATTTGTTTGAGTGAGCAATAGAATTTAATGAGCAGTAAATAATTATAAGCTTTTCAGTTATAATTCAATATTTTGAACAGGATATACTCTTAAACTTTAACAAAAGACAACTATAAATGAGAAAAGAAAATTTCCTTAATCTTTTATGTATACAATTCTGTTAAACTCATGTTGTTCAAATATATCTTTTGATATGTTACTATGTTCTTTGTAACAGTATTTAAAAAATGTAATAGCTTGCACCCTTTCTCCCTTTAAATTTAGTATAAAATCTTATTTGAATTTAAAAATGCAACAAAAATATTTTTATGATAAATTATATGGCATTGATTGATTCACAAATGTAAATAAATTTAATGCAAGACTGAAACATTGCAATATCACTTTGTCATTAGATTTTAAACATTAATTTTCAGTTGTTTTTTTTTCACTTAGGAGTCTTTCTAGCTCTCCCTAATTGTAAGCTTACATACTTTTACATCATCAAAATTAACTGGTTTTAAAATTGTAAAAAAAGACATTTGTAAAGTTTTCACTAAGTCAACTACAATAATAAAGTGATACGGTACTAGCAGTGTTTTCACTGTTGTGCTGTATAATTTTATCATTAGCCAGTCATTGAATATTTCTTTGTCCCTCATTAAATTTGGCCTGGCTGACACCCATGCATAAAATAAGAAAAACACATTTTTACCAAACCTTTTACATTGAAACAGCATTTGATTTGTCAATGAAAATATATTAAGGAGTGAGACCTAATTTCTAAAACTAAATACTGTAAACATAATGTTAGATATTGCCACCATTTGCAATGGTTAAATTTTAATAAATAGCTTTGCATCACAAGGTCTTATCACAAAAATGTTAAATGCTGAAATTTAAATTATGGCATTACACTATAAAAAAATGTTGATATTGATATTTTTCTAACTGGTTACCGGTATTTCAGATTTAAAAAATAGAAGAGCAAAACTGATCTTGCAAGAAAATATCATTGACCCTCATTGTAGCTTATTATAGATTTCAATTATGAAATCAACTGCAAATTTGTCAAGAGGAACATTAATTTAGAAATCATGGAAATCATTAAGAACTTGTAAAAAAAAAATGTTTCTTTGATTGCTTATGTTTTCTTTCTATAAAAAAACAACAATCAAATGGTTCAAATAAAGAATGTTCCTGTTAATAAATAAAGCAATTCTTTACTATTTTTCATTTTAATATTTGGAAGATACAAAATGTCTGTACAGCATAGCCGACGATACCAGGATTACACTCTGATTTGAATTAGTTTGTCATTCTCTCAAGTTCAAGTTGTGAATAAAATAACAATGTGACCTAAATAGAGTCAAGAAAAGTGTGCAAATGTGAAATGGAAAGATAATTTAAATTTTTAAAAATTAAATTAGATAGGAGCAATACTTGTGGGTCATTCATTCCAGTAGTTTTTCTCAGAGTAATACTGTATACATACATAAACAGTGAGATGAAAATTGCAGTAACACAGATAGTATTTTTTTTTTTAATGTACATTAATTTGTTTTAAAAAATTGAATTGAGAATAAAAGTTAGGGGAGAAAATTGATCAGTAGTTTATTTCTGCTTCTGGAAGTATCAGAGTAAAATACCAGTTTTGTATAATTTTATGAGAGATTTTAGCCATTAAGGTCAACATGACAAACTTAGATGCAAATCATTAATTTTTAATATAATAGCAGTTTAATCTATTTCACATTTCTTTTGTCACTGACTGTTGCCAAGCGAAGAGTAAAAATGGACTGTAATTTGCATTTTATTTTTCTACTGTCTGAAGATATGACACATCAGATCAGGTTGTAATTAAAAGATAATTTTTTATACGTGAAATTTTCATTGATGCAGGACTTTTTAGAATAAAGTCTTTCAAGCACAGTACCACACATTTAACAAATAAAAATGCTTTATTTACAAAATAATATGGAGTCAATTTATCTATCAAAGCTAGTAAAACATGTGAATTAGTTAACTTTCTTTTACCTCAAATTATTTATTAAATTTATAGTTTAAGAACATGTAAAACAAGTAAGGGACCAACTTTATATAAGAAATTCTTGTAGACCTTGTTTCTATTTCCTTATTTTAAGCTGAAAAAAAATGAGGTCTAATAAAGCCAAAACTTTCTTTACTGAATATTTCTTAATTTTAAAACTTTAACTATGATCATCTTTTGAAGCACAGTAACTTTTTAAGTTATAAAATAATAATAATTATGCTCTTTGAAGTAAAGTTTTTGGAAAAGGATATTTACATTTTAAAAATTATTTTTATTCTAAGTGGAAAGATTTTAAATCTTGAAAAAAAAAGCTGCATTTGATCTCAACCAATTAACTGGAACTGCAGCACATTCAAAGCATTTAATGATTTAATGGAATTATAAATGGATAACATTGCAATAAATGCAAGACTGCAGCATAAGCAGAAAATGTATCCTCAAAATGTGTTCCTTATTCATTTGACTTTTATTAATAAACTATTTGATTAACAACAATTATAGAAACAATTTAACAACTAGACTGTCACCACAAACTCAGGATTGACATAAGAAAATCCTGAAAATTCACATTGGTCCAAGTTCATGATGAAAAGTTTGTCTGTTGGTGTAAGCTTTGGAGCCTCTGATGTAAATTCACGGTCAAAGTTGCTTACGTCTTTTCTGCTTTTCTGGAAAAGAAAATTATAAATTTAGTCTCAGGTTTGTACATATCTTTATAATTTCAAATTATGTGAAATTTCACAGTGATTTTTTTTTTAAAATTCCACTTTTTACTTAGTATAATTTATCTTGTAAGGAATTAAATACTTAAAATCAGAAATGCACAGCTAAAATTTTTCATTAAAAGAAATCTATTTCAATTTAAATATGCTATAAAACTGCTAAATAATTTAAAACATTTATGATATCGATTTCGTGTAAACAACACAACATAAATAATCTTTTGAATTAATATTTAATTTTGTATTAAAAATAAATATTCTATAAAAGGTTCAAGCTAAAACAAACTATATTTTGCTAAATAGTTGTATTCTTGCATTTATTCTAGAACGACTTAATGCAAAACTTTGAGAAAAAAACAGGTTAGTAGTGGAGGAAGGGTGATTCAACCTTAAAATTTTAACAGGAATTATATCTGACTTTTAACAAATTTACTCATTGAAGCTTACTAATGTTTGAATTGTTTAAATTTATCTTTTAAAATTTGTTTGTAGTTTTACATAAATGATTAGACATAATGTAAAGCTTTTCAAAACAAGCATGCAAAATACTTAGCATAACTATAACTATAACTATACATGCCGTGAAACCTTTCTTAAAAAATCAGTGAAAAGGGTATAAAAATAATTTTTCAATTTGATTTTTCAAGTGTTTTCTTAATTAAGAAAGATGAATTTTTGATATCTCACCAAAAAATCAAATAAAACTACACTCAACTCCAAACACAAAAAAGAATTGAAAACACAGCAAAATTGTTTTTGGAAAATTATATTGGTGACCACAGATTTTAAGTGGATATCTTAAAAGATTATAAAGATAAGAAAAGCAATGCAAGTTTACTCAAAGCCATTAAAAACACTTCTTGAATTGTGAGCTTAACTAAACATGTTTGGTAAAAGCTACAACTACTTTTAAAGCTTTTACACATTACCGATACCCATACTTTTTTTAAGCTTGCAAGATATGTTGTTATTGTTAGCATTGTTTTGCAGAAGCTGAGAAAATGTTGTTATATGATGATGCTAGATAGTGGGATACATGAAGGTAATAATCCCAGGACAAATGATGACATAAAAGATGAAGTATTTGCATAATTTAAGGTGGAATGAAGCCAACCTCTATGGGAAATAAAATGTCTTACCTTGGGAAGCTCTCAACATGTTATCCATGGTAAATATATGGCATCCATGGTAATCCATGATATTATAGGTATAAGTTATCCATATTGTTATTGGAAATTATTTAAAAAATTTTAAAAGTGCTTATTACATCCAATGAAAAATGTGTAATCTTGTATGTTTTTATTATTACTTTTTGTACAGCAGGATGTTTTATGATTGGTCCATTGTAACCCAGCACTTTAAGAAACTAGATTTGGGCTAAATAAAACTATACTAGAAAATATACAATAAAAAAATACTTTGAAACTGATTGATGCATTTTCAAAATCATACAATTAAGGCACAAGTATTTAGATGCATGCTTTGATTTCATATGAATCTACACACTATGTATAAAAACTGAGTTAAGTTTCCATTTAATTATACAATACACTTGTATTTAAAATGATAAAAGTATAGGCCTACTAACACTTTTTACAAAACTATACTCCACATAAATTATACAAATTTCTGGTTTGTTAAACTATTTTACAAAGAAAACATTTTTAGATAAACCAAAGACAAAATAGAAATACTTTCAGATAAGAGAGTTGTAAAATAACCAGTTTATTTCATGACATGGATTTGTTTGTACAAATGACGACAAAAGCCAATTATTATTTTATAGAAGTGGTAATAATATATGTAGTGTGTTTAGGTGTATTTGTATAAAACACAAGTTGAAATGAAATCAAATGTGGTTATTATCACAAAACAAATTTAAAAAAAACCCAAAATTACAGGAAGGCTCTGTACTGCAAAGATGATTTACAAGTTATCACAAACAAATTAGGAGGAGAATCTTTTGGTTAAACGATTATTTGAATTAATTCTTAACCTCATAAGTTAAAAAAAAAATTAATGAAGTAGTCATTAAAATTTCATAATTTCTTTCTTTAAAAAAAAAAAAGATCATGAATCTCTCTCTCTCCAAACAATAAACAATTAGTAATAACCACAACTAAATTCCATAATAATCATGTTTATTCATAGCATTTTGCTCTTTAAATTGGTTGGTTTTACAAGAAAATAAATGAATTATGATAACTATGATTATAAATGTATTTATACATATCTTTATGTAAATAAGTATAAAAAATAGTCATCTGTTAAGTTAAATTTCTCATAAAAATTTGGGGACCACAGATATAATAAACTGCATTAATGACTAAATGCTAAATTTAGAATTTACATTTAAGTGACATTATTTTAATAATTAGTTGAAATTTTTTAAAAGTGTAAATTATATTAATTCATCTTAGAGCTTTCATTACATAAATGATTTAATTGTAAAACATGGTGTTATAATTCTCTTTGTGTAAGATAAATTTGACAAGGAGCCTTTAAAAAAGTAGAAAATCTTAAGTTTAATTTTCATTGGTTTGAAAAATGTGTTGAAATAGTTCCTTACTAACAAAAGAAAAATTATTGTGTATATTGCCATAATATTTAATGAGCCTCAATCCATAATGTCTATGTTTCAACCATTGGGGGAAAAAGACTGCGTTAAGGGGGAATAAGATTACCCATCTCATATTTTGGTTGTTTATTAAAAAGAAAAGTTATTTATTATTTAAATTAAATATTATAATGATTAACAGATCCTTTGTAATTTGCTCTAAACATGTTAAAGAATTTAAACAGCATTGGGAAGCTAAATGGATCAGGCTCTTTAAAAAAAAACAACCCAGAAATAACAGCAATACATGTTATTTTGATATCATATGTTGATATGATTTCTTGTTGACTAAATTTAAATATTATGGTTGAAGGAAAGAACTTGAAATGGAAAGAATTGGGTTTAAATTTAATAATTAAAGTATAGTTAAGTATAAACAGCATAAGTTAACAAATACTAGTTATTTATCATAGAATATTGGAGGTTTTAGTGTAAGAAATTGCTTTAGCAGATCACATTTCTTCCCACTTTCTGATTTAGGTAGGATGCAGACAAGGCTTTTAGAAAATATTTATGTTGTTGAAAATTCTTGGCATCTGTATAATAACCCAGGACTAATTTTTTTACAATGCCAAAATCGCCATTTTAAAAACAACAGTTAATAAATGAATGCATTTTAGAAAATCTGCTTTAGTTCAAATTTGAAATACAAAAGCAAAAATATAATATTTATATATTTTAAAAAAGTTAAGGAAAACCTCAGTATAATGATGTCATAAAATAAGAGAGAATTCACATGAAAAAACAAAATTAGGAGAAAAAAATTCTCTGAAATATTTAACATTATTTGAAATTTAAGCTAAGAATTTTATATTTTTAATAATAGAAAATAGATGAATACTAAATTTTTAAAATGCTATTTGAATTAAACCATTACATTCATTGTAGATTTTTATTGTGCGTTAAATATATCATCGTACCACCGCAAAATATTTGAGATTTGAAGGCAAAAAATCAGACTGTATAAGAAAAGTACTCCACAAAACTTCAGAACAACAATAACAAAAGTCAAAGACATCACTTTTAACAGCTTTTTAAGTATATTATTATTATCAGAAAGCAGTTGTGTAATAAGAATGTCGGTTGAAATTGGAAGTTGTCATCAAATATTTAATACAAAGTGATGGAAGGGCAACTGAAATTAAAATTATGATTTAATAAGTAATTTTTTTTATTCTTCGTAATAATTGCAATATTTATTTAATCTGGAGAATAAGCAGATATAATGAAGGATGGAGTGGGGCACATAAACAATGATGAAAATAACCATGAGCACTTTCACGAGTCTTTAAACAAAGACATTCAAATCTCCATTCAACTCAGAGACAAATGAGCAGTTTATATAAGGGTTAAGAATATTTCAAACTCACAGTCAATTGTATATGTTTTAAAAACGGGTTAGAAAAATATAGTTATAATAGGTACAATAATATTTTTCCATTCGATTGCATACAAAATATCTTTGAGCATACACAAAATTGAGGAAAATAAAACCAACATTGTATGTCTTAACAAGAATAGGTGGGCGAACAAATTTATTCACCTTTAAGCTAGAAGTGATAGATTCTGTGACAAAACAGAAATGGATGTTTCTTCATCTTGTAAAAGTAAAGTAATCAGAAACAATTCTCATTAACAGGAGCTGTCAAAGATTCCAACACAGAAGAAAAAGAAACTGTTAAGTAAATAATTTTTGTATTTCTCAAGAGGCACACGTCATCTCTAGAGAATGAAAAAAACAAAACAAAGAGCAGTCCAAGAGAAAAGATAAGTTGAAAAATTTAAGAAAAGTAACCATGAAAGTAAGTGATGCACAGATCTAAAGATCTCTACATATCAAAACATTTCAGTAGCAATAGTTGTCATTTTTACATTTAAAATTGCTAAAATTTATTTTGCTGAGACCAAATGTCAAATTAAAATAAACAAAGTCAGATTTCCTTTTTCTTTAAAAAGAAAGCGTGCATTATAAATATATAATAAGATACACATGGCCCAGCAGCTTAACATGTAAAATTGTTGAGCTGTTACCGTAGTGTGGGAAATATTTAAATTAGGAGACATTGAAGAGAAGAAATGATTAGCCCATTAATTGGATAAAAGATGTGGTTTTAAAATTACAGCATTTAAGCAGTTTGGTACTTACAATTTTGAAAACAAAAGGACCCACTCAAGGAAATGAGGTGAGTAATGAAATTGGATGGGGTTCATTTAAGGAAACATTTTTTAAAAAATATTTAAAAACAAGATGACCCACTCAAGGAAATGAGGTGACTAATACAATTGGATGGGGTTCATTTAACGGTAAAATTTGGGAAAAAAACCCAAACAAACCAACAAAACATTATAATATGATTTAAAGATGTGATGGTAATAAGTAGCATATCATACAAGTGCACTAACTGTGACACGTCTAAGTCAAAAATAGATTGATTGAGAGGAATGAAGTGAAGAAAACGTCTGCTTATTGATGCTTTAAAGTAGATGTTGGAGTTAAATAGAAAAAAAAAGTTGATAAGTAATAATCTGAGAGCAAATTTTCCTAGCTAGTCACAATCAGCTATTCCAGTTAGAGTAAAATGACATATATAAAGGATAAATTCAATAAAAAGCTAAATTAGCTAAAAAGATGACAGAAAGAAAGAGAAGTCATTAAATTGAGATAACAATTTTTACTTTGGGTAAAAAAAAGGTTTCTCCAAAAACAGTTGTTCAGCGTTTTTAGAAATGAGTAAATAATTTTGTTAGAAATCCTAAAGTCTAAGATCATCATAATACAGCTGTGCAAAGTGTATAAAATTTTGATTAATTTCTATGATAGTAAATTGTTGTGGTTAAAAGCAAAAGCAAGGCAGTCATTGTGTACAGATATAGAATCAGTGTACAAAAAGATTTAAAACTTGGCTTTCTTCAGGATTTTCATTAAGTTTAATTCTTAATTAATTCATAATAAAAAAAAAATCCCTTTTATATTAGTAAAACAGTACCGAAAGAATGGCTGCTGAGTGGAGAAACATTTTACTAGGATCAAGGTCTACAACTCCTGTTAAGTTTTGCAGGGGCTGTTACACTTTAGGACTACCAATAAACTAAATTAAGAAAAAAGCTAATTTTAAAAATAATTCAAATAATAAATCTGTTCTTGAAGACATTATAAAGGTGAAAAGAGTCATGAGAATGTTTTTACTTGACTAAACTCGGCAGCCTTGATTCATTTTTTAAAATATATCCGGTACTGTCTGCTTTCGATGTTTACAATTTTTATTTACAATCCAATTTTTCTGTGTTATTTTGATTTAAAATCAAATAATACAATTTTTTGGACTATTCCACTTTGGAGATTTCCATAAAATTCCAGAAGAAAACCATTTTTGTGTTATCTAAGATTGACTAAGGAAGTTCTGGGCTAGGGTTTATCAGCAGCAGCCAGTGCCAATGTTTACAGTTGAGTTGTCTCCTCCGCGAGGAAGTAAGGGTTGGTGAAGGTGAAGTTGTTGAAAACGTTCTCATCAATGTTCCTGAGCAGTTGTTTATCTATGGGGGTCATCTTCATGGGGATCTTGGTGAAAAGCTTGTCAAAGTTCTCAGCTTTTCTTTTATCCGACTGTCAGGGTAGGTGGTTAAGGGATTTATTTTGGTGATATCAATCAAACAAAGTTCGTATTAAATATATTTGTAGCGGTTTATTTGTGGGATTGATGTGACGTGTGTACATGTTTGTTTGGAGGCAAGTCATGTAAAGAGTTGACAGGTGAGGACAAAAGAAATTTAATATCATTCAATCCAAAATAAACATATTTTAAACACCTTAGTAAAGTAAATAAAATTAGGCAAATAGAAATATTTTTTAGGGGTTGGTCAGATTAGCCCTAAACCTATTCTTTTAATATAAAAAATGGTGGAAAGATAATTTGGATTGACCTGTTGAAATTTTCCAAACTACAATTCTAGTAGCAGGGATACGTTTATAGAATTGTGGGAGGGATATATTTATTTTCTTCCCCTCACCCATTTTTTAAAAACAAAAGACATAAAATGATGAAGCTCATTTTAGTCAGTGTAATGATGAACTTTTCATACAAACCCCAAATATAAGAACAACACCAAACAAAAAAGATATATTTTAAATAAGAGGCTAAAATGAAGAAATAAATCTATATATCACAGATATTTCTTTGATTAAAATCCAAGCAAATTAAAAAAAAACAAATGATTAAAACTCATAATAGGTCTAAAACTATTGTTTAAAATATGTTTGCTTGATTAGAATCAATGTAAAATCATTCTGTCGTATGGGTTGACTACATTAATTCAACAACACAGAAGATGGCATCTGACAACATCAAGGCATGGCAGTATTCTCAATCCTCTACTAAGCAAGCACGTTAACGGAGGCCATCTACTCCTATGCTCACAATGCACATGATTTCATGCACATGAGAGGAGAAAGGTCAGACCTACATGTAAAATATACTAAACCAAAAACAACTGATGACAGTTTGTCTAAGGCACCATGCACATAATAATTATCATTCCCCAACTTGAAAGGTCTTTTATCCTTGATTTTAAAATAAATGGGGGTCACATGGGTGCAATTTATTAGCTTTGATAGAAAGAAAGGTAACAAAATTTGATAAAAAAATAAATAACCATTCTAAAAATAAACAAAGCTAATTGGTTTTCATCAGTCCCATTCTATTGCTTTCATGATTATAACGTGTTAAGTATCAGTGGGGTAAAACGTGATGGAGGACTGAGGCTTAGGACTATTTTGTATAGAGAACATTGATGTCTTGGAATATATTTTATTATCCATATTTATATTAAAGGAATATGTTTATACTATCCCATACATTTTAAACCTGATGCTGACAGAATGCCATCTTCATAAAAAATGTATGATAATTTATTAATTTTTTCTATAATTTTATATGGCTTGACATACAAATTCTTCTGCCTCCTTAAAGATTTTATTGACTAACATGAGCATGAATTTCTGAAGGCTATCCGAAACACTGTATTGCTTTGATTCATATTTTAAGGATAAGAAAATTGTTGCTTCCATGTGATTCTGTATTAAAGCAGCAACTCAAATATGAAAAACAACGACGCTGACACCAAGTATATAGTTAAAAATAAATGGCTTCAATAACACAATGAAAGACACTTAGCACTTGCCTGGTACATTACCTGATAAATCCAAGCTGCTTTTAAATAGCTGTTAGCATGATTGTGAAAGATGCTTTTGTCCCAAATATTGATAAATTGACAAAGTTGAACTTTAACTGCTAATGTGTTTGGGAATTTTTCTTTTTTATGTTTTAAATAAAATAAATTATTTCCCACACTAACTCACATTCCTTTAAAAAAATATTTTTTTTAAAGACTCAATTTTCCTTTCACAATCATCCTTATAGACTGTTCAAGAACATACATTAAAAATGTGTTTTGAAATCAATTATAGCAATACTTACAATTTTTGGTTTATATGGGGGCTGTACTTCTCTTAGTTCGATTTTTTCCCACACTATCCTTCGGAAAAAGGCATGGTCTTTGATATCTCTCTCCCCATTTGGTCCACATCCTAATCTCTTTGTCGGCGTCTTTGTTAAAAGCTGATTAAAATCAAATAATAACAGTGACATTTCAAAATATTTTTTTTTCTACGTACCTAATTATATGTGACTCTTTAAAGTGATTCAAGTTTGCATTTGTTATTAAATAGGGATTTTCTTTTCTTTTTATTGTACTGAAGCAGTCTAAGGCAGGTTGAGAATAGTTGGATATCCTAGTTTGTTCAGAACCCCTAAAACAGTTCACCTGGTTAGGTAAGTGAATTCAACAATAAGTTCTTTAAACTCAAACTATGTACCTACCCCTTTACATAAAGAAACAGCTTCTCGAGACAATGCTTTAGGGTAAGACACATTGTGATCTGTGATTGATGTGAACAATTCTTCTTCATCTTCACCATCAAAAGGGGGCTGAAAATAAAATTTAAATAAAAATTGTGTCGATGGACATTATTTTTGTAAATTGGTTGGTAGGTGTAAAAATTAAAAAAAGAAAAACGAACTTGCTGATTTTTATCTTTTTATGGAATAATGGGTTTACATTAATTGTTCTTTTTATATTCAGCAACATCTTTATTATGGAGATATATAATAATTATTGCAGCACAAACTCTTCATGTTTCACTTAAATAATTTTTAGCCCCGGTAACATTAAACCAGCATTAATATTTTCTAACATAAAGTGCAAAGAAGTGAGGCTTACCTGGCCTGCCAACATTTCATATAATAAAACACCATAAGCCCACCAGTCTACAGATCTACCATATGGCTGATATAAAACAATCTGGTGAATAAAATATATTACAAATAACTATAATTAATGAAATTAAATTGTGATATACAGAATCCTGCAGCATTTTCAAATTGAAATAAAATTATTAAAAAAATAGACATGGATTCATTCCAGTGTTACATTAAATAGGGAAAGAAGAATAAAGAACTGATACCGATACAGTATTTACGTTTATTATTAATTTCAATATTTTTAAATAATGGAATTCTTCATTGTGGTCAAAATAAGGGCTTGAGTCTGAGTAATAAGATAATGAAAAGGACCTTAAGAGTTTTAAATTACATAAATAGAGCTTAATTCTTATTTCCCATTTTAATTTTCAGTATTATTCACTGAATATTTTTTTTCACAACATTTAAATTAAAAAAAAATTCAAATAAAAAGTAATTTAAAATATCAATTTAAAGAAAATTTAGATTTAATTAAAAAATTACAAAAATATATTTTTTTTTCAAACTAGTTAAATCAATTTATAAAATTTGTTTTACTAGGTTGAAAATAAATTGTTTTACTAGTTTAAAAACAAATTGTTTTACTAGTTTGAAAATATATTGGTTTACAAGTTTAAAAATAAACTGTTTTACTAGTTTGAAAATAAGTTGTTACACGAGTTGGAAAATAACTTATTTTACTAGTTTGAAACAGGGTCCTTTCTAAAAAATGATCCTCTGGTAAAGACAGCATCAATGAACTGACCAAAAAAAAACAAAAACAAAAAAACTAATCTATTAGCCAATTTTGTCTTTGTGGGAATATACTTAACAAATAATGTAAATTCAAATAGTAAAAAAAAATATCACAAAAAGATGAGAAACTTTGACAGGTAAAAACCACAGCATAAGAAAACACAACGTGATTTACCTCAGGAGCAATGTAGTCAGGTGTTCCACAGAATGTCCTGGTGGTTTTGTCCCCAATTATATTTTCCTTACACATGCCAAAGTCAGCAATTTTTATGTGACCTTCAGCATCTAACATTACATTATCCAACTTGAGATCTCTGAATGCAAATCCAAACAAGATAAATCATCTTTACCATTTTGCATTTAAAATATTTTTGGCACTTTATTTTAAAAAAAATCTCTTTGTTGTCTCTCGCTGCCAGAGATAATAAATGTCTGCTTGATGAGTCTTTAGGAAAAAAGCCACATACATTAAACTTTTAGGGACACATTTTCCCCATAGTTTTTAATAAATCTAACAATATGATTTCTATAATAAATGTTGTTGGTCTGTAAAACTCTTTAATGTATACATATATTTTAAAAAAGGTAATCACCAAACTTACCAAAAGAAACTTTAAAAAGTCTACTTGTCATTTGTATATACTTTAAAAGCTTCTAACTTTTTTCCTGTGCAATTAAATAATGTAAAGAACACAAAAAAAACAAAAACAAATAAAAACAACAACAACATAATTAGCTGTAGCTGTGAATTGAATAAGTAATACATTTAATTCTGGTTAAACTAACTTTACCACCAAGGCAGACTGCTTACCTGTAAACTATACCTTGACTATGGAGATAGAAAAGTCCAATGGCAATCTCAGCTGCATAAAAACTAAAATGGAAATACAAATTTAAAAAAAAACTGTTAACACCTTCAGTTTAATTAGCTCAGGAAAAGAAGTTTATATTCAATATTTTAAATTTAATGATCAGGCTCACTTTTTAAACAGCAGATTTTGAAATTTAATTTAAAAAATAATGTTAATGATTAGAAAGACAGAGATTAATATGCCCAGTGTGTAAATGTTATTCTAAGTAAACAACAGAATATTAAAAACCAGACTTTTCCTGTTCAGCAACATAATTTTTTATATTTGAATAGAATTAAAAATTACAAAAGACAGAGTATCTCTTCTCAAAAGACACATCACTGATATTTAACTATACCCAATGAAAAGTAACAAATATGTTTTTTTAATCAAGAATACAAAACATCAAAAAGTAGCATGTAACATAAAATGTTTGCTGTGAGAGTATTTCCTTACTTGAAACTGCTAACCAAATCCTGATTTATAAAAATTAGCTTCATTAACATGATTTTTTTCCCCTCAATTTCCTTGAACTTTTAAACATTAAATTGTAAGGCCTATGTGAAATGTAACAAAATGTTTTTTAGTAATCCCGAGTCAACTAAAATGGTTGGGCAGCTATGAAGAATTTAAACAAATTATCTGAACAACACCAAAAAGTTGCCAAACCTCCCACCCCCATTTCCCTTTCCAAATAACAGAAAGATAGAGTGATGGTCTAATCACAGAGCCATGAACAATCACTCACGCAGCCACTGGCTCTTTGAACTTTCCCTCTTGTTGTATCCGGTACATTAGGTCTCCACCATTCACATATTCCATCACAAAATACAACCGGTCCTGGATAAAGAAGTTGAAAATATGCATTTACTCAACAATGATAGAGTCTTAAACCACAAAAATATGTATGGCAAAAGTTCAATAGTTAAGTGCAAGTTCGACTATAGTTTTTTCAAAGTCTTGTAGGCCTGCTTGATGCATAGTTCATTTTAAATCATATGGGGGAAATTTTGAAAAACTTCAAAATCTTTGCAATTCTGTATTATATAAAACAAAAGAAAATTTTAGTACCCTAAGCTGTGAAAAAAAAAAAAAAAGAAACAAAAATGTATAACAAAAAAAAAGTAAAAGAAGAGGGGGGGGGGGAAGACTATTTTTTAAATTACATTTGACAGTATTTGTAATTTTTCACAAAAGGGAAACTCAGGCGTGTGATTTAAATCTTGAAAATAAAGACTGCTTAAATTCTAAAAGCATGAAAGGACAGACAGGAAATTAATAACCTTTCAGGGTTTTTGTTCTCATTATTAAATAGATTTTTACAAAATAAGACTATATTCCATTTGGAAAATGCCTGCGCATAACTATTTTATTATTTTTTTTTTACAAAAAGAAATAGATTAGATTAAATAACCACAAAGAGCTTGTGACATTTGATCTCATCTCATTCATGTCAGCCCACTTGTTCAGAATACTCTTGAGCAAAATCTTCTATAAATAGTTGTCCAATCACCTTTCTGTGATATCACACTCACCATGATTACTTTGCTCATCCCAATCAACATGTTCCTCCCAATCATCTTGTTCACCCCTACTAACACAGAGAACCCCACTTACCATTGTTTGGAAGCAAGAGTGCAGCTGGACCAGGAATGGAGGTTTGCTGGGAAGGGCCAGGACACGTTTCTCTATCATGGTACACTCGACATCATCATCCTGTATAATAACATCCTTCTTCAAGATCTTGATTGCATAAAGCTCATCTGTACCTTTCCTTTCAGCCAGCACCACCTAGATATCAGTATGACACATCAAATTACTTATACGAAGGTTTATCATTATGTGGCAACTGGCTGCCTCAGTCAATAATTCAGCAGAATAAATATTCATGCCAACACAGGTATTAAGTGGGTCATGATGGAGCAGTAGCACTTTGGAAACCCTGGAAATTCAAAAGCTCTCTACCCCCCCTCCCCCAAACACTCACAACCTAACCAGTTAAATTTTGAAGTTATTTCCCTTGCATATATATTTTTCATTCAGTCATAATAAAAACCACTCAAGATAATTAATTTGCCCAGCATATCATGAACACACATCCTTTCCATAGGGATGCTCAAATTTGAAAGTCTAGTGATTCCACCCGACTGTCATCATTCCCCCCCCCCCTCCCAATACCTTTCACTGTGAATCTTACTTTTCCAAAACTGCCTTTGCCCAAGACATTTTTCATTCAGTCATAATAAAAACCACCCAAGATAATTAATTTGCCCAGCATATCATGAACACACATCCTTTCCATAGGGATGCTCAAATTTGAAAGTCTAGTGATTCCACCCGACTGTCATCATTCCCCCCCCCCCCTCCCAATACCTTTCACTGTGAATCTTACTTTTCCAAAACTGCCTTTGCCCAAGACTGTGAGAAAGTTGAAGTCACTAGCTCTGACAATGTCCTGTTTGCTAATGCCCTGCAGTTTATCAGGCTCTGGATATTTTCTTTCACTTATACTTGACCTCTGAGGAAACAATACAAACACTAAACAATTTGTCAGCAACTTAACACTAAACAATTTGTCAGTAACTTAACACTAAACAATTTGGCAGCAACTTCACACTAAACAATTTGGCAGCAACTTAACACTTAACAATTTGTCAGCAACTTCACACTACACAATTTGGCAGCAGCTTAACACTAAACAATTTGGCAGTAACTTAACACTAAATAATTTGTCACCAGCTTAGCACTAAATAATTTGTTGGCAGCTTAACACTAAATAATTTTGCAGTAAATTCCTACTCTTATATCCAACTAGATTAAGCTGCAAATTTGTCTTCTTTGTTTTAAGAAGTTAAAACGAAAAAAACAATTTCTGCAATAACAACCAAAAAATTAAGATATTTTTCAAGAAATGTCTTCACATATATTTATGTTCCTATTATATGACTATTATACTGCTATTATATTTCTTTTAGATTACAAGTATATTACTATTGATACAGTTGTTTAAGTTATTTAAAACATGAATACCATAAAATAAAAGAATGTCCAAATTCATACAAAACAAATCTACACAAAGAAAACTATTATCCATGTCATCAAATATTCTCCCTTCCAAGTTTTGCATTCCATACAAAGGCCAGATGGTGTTTATCTTGCAGATGCTAATCCCATTCTCAAAGAGCAGAGAATCTGTGATAGCATTATCCCCAAACCAAAACTGGAAGGGAATCTGATTCTGGATTGGATCAAAATCCTTACATGCATTTTACTTTTAAGTTCCGCAATGTCTTCTGCAATGTCATCACTGACTGGGACCCCATAGAACTCCCCCTCCTCTTGGTTGAGCAATTTGAACCAGCCGTCTATGGGGGCCTTGATCAGCTGTAAAATAATAAATTGGTTTTCAAAGCAAACTTGTAACAGAAACTAATCTTTGATAATTTTTAATATTTGATCTTTCAATATGGAAAAGGTCAGTGCATCAATTCTTTCTCCCCATTTCTTGTTATCACAAAGCATCTCATAGAATTATCACAAAGCATCTCATAGAATTATCACAAAGCATCTCATAGAATTATCACAAAGCATCTCATAGAATTATCACAAAATGTATTGGAGAAGAAAAAAAAGGGTTTTAATTTGTAAAGATTTCTATCAAATTGTTTGTTTCTTTGGGTTTCCAGTAATTTTACAACTAAGTTCTTACTGGAAATCTAATATTATACATGGCATCCACTAAGTAGCAATCCAAAAACACATTTTGAAAAGGGTGGAGTGCACAAAATATATCAGTCATTAAAATAAACAATGACTTTATTCATATCTGCTACTTGATCTTTTAGTTTTTTGGGGTTATTTTTACTTTAAAATTATTTGTTTGTATCCAGAGTCAATTCTGAGTAATGGGAGATACCATATACTGATATAGGGAGATACCATATACTGATATAGGGGATGCTAAATATTGGTATGGGAGATACCATATACTGTTATGGGAGATACCATATAATGGTATGGGAGATACCATATACTGGTATGGGAGATACCATACACTGGTATGAGAGATACCATATTCTGGTATGGGAGATACCATGTACTGGTATGGGAGATACCATACACTGGTATGAGAGATACCATATTCTGGTATGGGAGATACCATGTACTGGTATGAGGGATACAAAAAAATAACTTTAAAGTGCCCCATTTTCCTGTGAAAACAATATTTTTAGTGTCCCTTTCATGAATAGTAGTAATGCATATTTTATTCAGTTGTTTTAATGCATACTTTATTCAGTTGTTTTTGCATTAAAAAAACTGCACCAAACTATCTATGTTCTCTAGCTGTCTTGAGATGGCAGATTCATACCAGTCCTGGACATTTTGAGAGTGGAGAAATGTAAATAAAACTATGCCTGACATTTTTTGTCAGGTTATAAATTCAATATTAGACAAACATCCCCCCCCCCTCGATTTAACCTCAATTGTTCATTTGCGTTCCCTGAGTCAAAAGTGTCAAAATCCCATATTTCCACAAAATGCAACAACACGGCAATGTCAAGTTCACTGAAGCTATTTGGTTGTTACAGATTCATAAAATTGAACCCTTCAGATAAATCTTTAAACAAAAACAAAAAAAAACCCATTGAGATAGCTGGAAGGACATGAATATTTATGACTTAGCTTCCCTTATCAGGACTACAGGTTTGAGCATCAGGAGACTCCAGAGGTCATTTTACATACGTTACAAGCTTATATTCTTCTTTCCCAACAAGGTAGAAGAGGTTGTAATATTAAAAAAAAATTTAAAAAAACAACATTTAATCCTGTGCTGGAAGAAACCAGCACTTTGAATCTTACTCTAGCCCAGCCTCAACATCAAGAGAAGATTTATTGATTTTACACTTAGCCAGGGGCTGCCCAGGGATGATTCAAAGCTGTGGAAAACATGTTTAAACCTAATACAAGGGGGTCTCAATTCAGGACATAAGTAGGACACATGATCTTAGGCTTTAAAAACAAATACAATTATAAAAGATGCAAGGAGTTAAGAGCTAGTATCAGATTAAAATAGATGAACGTCCTGGCTGAGTTAGTATCAGACTGAAGTAGATAACTGTCCTGACTGAGTTAGGATCAGACTGAAGTAGATAAATGTCCTGACTGAGTTAGGATCAGACTGAAGTAGATAAATGTCCTGGCTGAGTTAGGATCAGACTGAAGTAGATAAATGTCCTGACTGAGTTAGGATCAGACTGAAGTAGATAAATGTCTTAACTGAAGAAATAACCTCCACCATCCAATGGTACAACTTGGGAGCAGTTGAGATTCTTGGCTATACCACACACAAGTCACTCTGCATGGACACAGAGGTCATTCTCCATGGACACACAGGTCCTTCTGCATGGACAGACAGGTCACTCTGCATTGACACACAGGTCACTCTGCATGGACACACAGGTCACCCTGCATGGACACGCAAGTCACTCTGCATTGACACATAGGTTACTCTGCATTGACCCACAAGTCACTCTGCGTGGACACACAGGTCACTCTGCATGGACACACAGGTTACTCTGCATTGACACACAGGTTACTCTGCATTGACACACAGGTCACTCTGAACGGAAGCAGAGCTAAATTTCAGAAATGTCAAAGCAGAAGCATCTAAAACCAGATTGAGCTATAAGGGTTTGAAACAATGCTGACCTCAGAGAAAAGATTAAAGCGCATGTCAAAAAGGTAATATGCTTCTTTACATGGACCATGACTATGTGCTCAATATGTTCATGAACATGGACCATGACTATGTGCTCCAGATGCTCATAAACATGGACCATGACTATGTGCTCAATATGTCATGAACATGGACCATGACTGTGTGCTCGATATGTTCATAAACATGGACCATGACTGTGTGCTCGATATGCTCATAAACATGGACCATGACTATGTGCTCAATAGGCTCATAAACATGGACCATGATTATGTGCTCTATATGCTCATGAACATGGACCATGACTGTGTGCTCGATATGCTCATAAACATGGACCATGACTGTGTGCTCAATATGCTCATAAACATGGACCATGACTGTGTTCTCAATATGTTTCTGCACAGCAGTGAGTCATGAGCACATGTGTAATCTCGACAGCTTCTAATGGAAAGTCTGGGCAGTATTCTGAGCATTAGAATGACAAAATGTAAAAAAAAATCTGAGATGCTACATCATGTCAGCATTTGCTCTACTGCCAGTGAGAGGACAATTAGCTGGACCCAGATAATGGACCCAGTCTACATTTCTAAAATATGCTACACAGACGGGGGCACGAAACACTCACGACTGCAACTTCATGGATGCGTTAGTGCTAAAAAGATGTTTGTAACATAGATGTGAAGGACTGTCAAACATTTTTTTCTGATAAAACTCCTAATATTTGCTTTCTGTACCTTGATAAACCTCCTATTATTTGTCTTCTCTATCTCTTTAGTCAGCAAGCCACTAAAGACTTGTTAATCTTAAATAATATTTTAATAAAAAACTTAAAATTTGCATAATTTCTTCTTCCTTGTGTTTACATGAAGATGTGTGGGGCTACTCTAGGAAATAAAACTACTTCCAGGAAATGGTTGAACGTTAGCTGAATTAGTTGAACATTAGCTGAATTAGTTGAACATTAGCTGAATTAGTTGAACGTTAGCTGAATTAGTTGAACATTAGCTGAATTAGTTGAACATTAGCTGAATTAGTTGAACATTAGCTGAATTAGTTGAACATTAGCTGAATTAGTTGAATGTTAGCTGAATTAGTTGAACATTAGCTGAATTAGTTGAACAGTAGCTGAATTAGTTGAACATTAGCTGAATTAGTTGAACGTTAGCTGAATTAGTTGAACATTAGCTGAATTAGTTGAACATTAGCTGAATTAGTTGAACATTAGCTGAATTAGTTGAACAGTAGCTGAATTAGTTGAACATTAGCTGAATTAGTTGAACGTTAGCTGAATTAGTTGAACATTAGCTGAATTAGTTGAACATTAGCTGAATTAGTTGAACGTTAGCTGAATTAGTTGAACATTAGCTGAATTAGTTGAACATTAGCTGAATTAGTTGAACATTAGCTGAATTAGTTGAACATTAGCTGAATTAGTTGAATGTTAGCTGAATTAGTTGAACATTAGCTGAATTAGTTGAACAGTAGCTGAATTAGTTGAACATTAGCTGAATTAGTTGAACAGTAGCTGAATTAGTTGAACGTTAGCTGAATTAGTTGAACATTAGCTGAATTAGTTGAACATTAGCTGAATTAGTTGAACATTAGCTGAATTAGTTGAACATTAGCTGAATTAGTTGAATGTTAGCTGAATTAGTTGAACATTAGCTGAATTAGTTGAACAGTAGCTGAATTAGTTGAACATTAGCTGAATTAGTTGAACAGTAGCTGAATTAGTTGAACATTAGCTGAATTAGTTGAACGTTAGCTGAATTAGTTGAACGATAGCTGAATTAGTTGAATGTTACCTGAATACGCAGAAAAATCAACTTATTTAAGGGGAGATGGATTTTACCACATGACAACTATGTTGTTAATGAAGGAGAAGCAAACAAACAAAGTGACAAGTTCTATTATCCAAATGACAAGTTAACCCACTTCTGATATTCCAAATGACAAGTTAACCCACTTCTGATATTCCAAATGACAAGTTAGCTAACTTCTGATATCATATGACAAGTTAACTCACTTCTGATATTCCAAATGACAATGAACCCATGAAATCATTCCTAGATGTCCTGTCCCAGTCCCAGACTTCTAGGGAAAGTCTTTTAGCGTGGTCTTCAGGACCAACTTCCCTGAAAATTGTAATATCAATTAGTGTAGAGGATATTTAGATGTTTAATCATGTATAAAATATGTATTAGAACACTTAACTTTTGTTTTAATCTAATAGACCTACTATGCCTAATCTAACAGACCTACTATGCCTACTCTAATATACAAACTATAGCTAATCTAATAGACCTACTATACCTAATCTAATAGACCTACTATGCCTAATCTAACAGACCTACTATGCCTACTCTAATATACAAACTATAGCTAATCTAATAGACCTACTATACCTAATCTAATAGACCTACTATACCTAATATAACAGACCTACGATACCTAATCTAATATACAAACTATAGCTAATCTAATAGACCTACTATACCTAATCTAATAGACCTACTATACCTAATCTAATAGACCTACTATACCTAATCTAATAGACCTACTATACCTAATCTAATAGACCCACAATACCTAATCTAATAGACCTACTATACCTAATCTAATAGACCTACAATACCTAATCTAATAGACCTACGATACCTAATCTAATATACAAACTATAGCTAATCTAATAGACCTACTATACCTAATCTAATAGACCTACTATACCTAATCTAATAGACCTACTATACCTAATCTAATATACAAACTATAGCTAATCTAATAGACCTACTATACCTAATCTAATAGACCTACTATACCTAATCTAATAGACCTACAATACCTAATCTAATAGACCTAAAATACCTAATCTAATATACAAACTATAGCTAATCTAATAGACCTACTATACCTAATCTAATAGACCTACTATACCTAATCTAATATACCTACTATACCTAATCTAATAAACCTACGATATCTAATCAAAAAGACCTACTATACCTAATCTAATAGACCTACTATACCTAATCTAATAGACCTACTATACCTAATCTAATAGACCTACTATACCTAATCTAATAGACCTACGATACCTAATCTAATAGACCTACGATACCTAATCTAATAGACCTACGATACCTAATAATTTGTTGTAAGGAATTCTCTTTTCTTAGCATGTCATGATTGACATTGGATACTACCAATGCACTAATGGGTACTACCAATGTAGGCCTACTAATGAGTACTGGTACTACCAATGTACTAATGGGTACTAACAATGTAGGCCTACTAATGAGTTCCAGTACTACCAATGTACTAATGGGTACTACCAATGTACTAATGGGTACTAACAATGTAGGCCTACTAATGAGTACCGGTACTACCAATGTACTAATGGGTACTAACACTGTAGGCCTACTAATGAGTACCGGTACTACCAATGTACTAATGGGTAATAACACTGTAGGCCTACTAAGGAGTACCGGTACTACCAATGTACTAATGGGTACTAACACTGTAAACTCTTCCTTCCAAACCGGATTGAGACAAGCTTTAATTGTTTTTGTCTTCAACTTGAGCTTCTGAGATTCGAATGGAATAACCTTGACCTTGCAGTAGGGATCAGCCAGGCCGTTTGGGTCCATGGGACACAAGTTCCTGGCCTCTATAACTAAAAAACAGATTATTGAAAATTGTTAGAAAAGAAATTTTACATCCATAAACATCAAACAGACGTACACAAACGGTTGAAATGATGGAAATCTTACGCTAGATATTATGCTAGATCTTATGCTAGATCTTATGCTAACTTTGATAAACTTTGACACAAAAAAATTGGGTACATAAAAATGTTATAAAACAGTGGGCTGTGTATCTCATAATAGAAATAATTAGCAATATCCACATATGAAACAAAGTTACTCAACAAATGGCTTAGACTTAGAGGGAGACATTAAAATATTGATAGTGTATCCATATTATATTTACAGACTCGACAAAATGACATAATAGCCACACTGTATCCATACTATATTTACAGAATCAACTAAATGTTGATACTAGGCCTATATCATATTATATTTACAGAATCAACTAAATGTTGATACTAGGCCTATATCATATTATATTTACAGAATCAACACAATGACAAAATAGTGATACTGTATCGATCTTATATTTAAAGAATCAACACAATGACAAAATAGTTCATCGGATAACACTGTTGTGTATGAAAAACGTTTTGGCCAATAATTCAAGTCTCGATTGAACATGTCCCCTCAGTAATGAGCAAGAGAGCATGAGCGTCAATGCAGAACATGTCCCCTCAGTAATGAGCAAGAGAGCATGAGCGTCAATGCAGACCTTGAAGGAAGGATGTTCTTGTTAACAGAGTCCCAAGCAAATTATTTACTCGGATACATTCCCAAAAATTAGCAGACAATCAACGCAAAGACTTAAATAGTTATCATTCAATCTTTGCTCTATAAAATTCTTTTTGAAGAATGGCATATATGGGTATAGATCAAGCAAAATATGTGGAGCACTGAGTTAATCCTGTTAATCTCATACGTAATTTTTTGTTGTTGATTTCATGGGTTACTTCCCTAATTGAATAGGTCTACGGTTTCCTGTCAACTCAAAACATATACAAGCTATGAATGTTTGTCTCTTTGTTTCTTTCCTGTTCAAGGTTTTTGATCTAAACGTCCGCTTTTATTATTTATTTTTTTTAAATTATTAAAATTTTTTTTTACATTTCATTTCATCTTTTACCCTGTGTATATTTCTTACAGATAACTAACAAATATTTGTCCACAATAAGATAGTTATAAAATGTGGTAAATACAATTTAAAAATGAAGAGATCAATGATAAAACTCAATGCCAAATGAATAAAGGAGCACCGAAATAGTTTCTCTTTCACTCGGGTTTCTTTAAAAGTTCATTTTTTTTTCTTCCTAAGCATAGAGGATCATCATCATCTAAACTTCACTCTCTGGGCGGAGGGCTCGGCAATATTTTTTCATCTGCAGCGAAGATACACGGGGAGAATACACGGGGAGAATACACGGGGAGAACACACGGGGAGAATACACGGGGAGAATACACGGGGAGAATACACGGGGAGAACACACGAGGAGCATACAGAGGCAGCTAGGCCCTCACCAAACAAACATAAATCTTTTTTTTTTTCTCATTTCTTTTTTTCCTTGATTTTAGCTTTCAAAATATGCAGTGCTGAATTCCCCTCCTACTAAATTCAATCGAATTGTCATAAGAAAAGGCACTGGGATGAAATAAACCAAGGGAGGAAACGAAGTAGGAAGAATGAGAAAATATTCATCCCCAAATCTTATTTCCTTTCAGGGAATTCCAATTCGACCCACAGACCAACATAACTATAGGCAGTGGGCCGGTTTAAGAATTGTGACAATTTTTTGGTGACAATTTTAACGTTTGTTCAGTTCCGCTATCCAGGGAAGAGAAAGTTATAACTCTTAAAAAATAAGTGTGGGACAAACTAACGAAACAACACATTCGGTGCTATGAAATCGATTTGAAGGGAAATTTAAATACATCTCTTTTGTCATATATGTTTATTTCTTTGGCTTGTGTGTCAAAAATAATCAGTTTTCATAATAAGTTCCTCAAAGGTGTGTATGTACCAATGGGGAGACTAAATAAAAAGTAGGCCTTTCTTCTGAAAAACAGCTTTAAAAAAAAACAACATATATTCTTATTTTAGGCTAATCAGAGGTAGACGATTCCAATAGTAGGCAACTCAAAGTTAGACAATTCCTATAGTAGGCAATTCAAAGTTAGACAATTCCTATAGTAGGCAACTCAAAGTTAGACAATTCCTATAGTAGGCAACTCAAAAGTAGACGATTCCATTATATCTCTAATCAATGTTCTAAACAATGTTGCGTAAATAAAATAAATACTAGGTTGTAATTTAAGGGAATTAAATCATTTAATTCACGCTGCTTTATCATTTCTCTTCATCGGACATCGGACGCATGTACGGGAATAACTAGGGTAGTTGTATGGTGAGATTATAATTATGAACACATCAATCACGATTCCACTGAGAGAGAACAGGAAGAAGATGTTGAGTGAAACTCTTAACTATAATTTCAATAACCAGTTCATTTGTTTTTGTTTTTTTTAAAAATCCTTTATATCAACTTCACTTTTTTTCGTGGGTTTCTTAGTTTCTGTGTGGGAAAAATCTTCGGAAGGCCAACTGACCCCCCTTCCCGCCATCCTATCGCGCTGAAACTTGGCGCATGGACTCGTTGCCGTTGACAACACATGCTATCGAATTTTCCGCGCCGCCCCCACACATCGTTTTTTCTTCTTCTGTTTTTCAAGCTGAAGATGATTGAAATATGATTTGTGAAATGGGTGCGTGTTTTAATGTGGAGATTAATTGTGTGGCTATTGCTATGTTCTTTGTATTTCTGGCGTATTTAGGAATGCAGTAAGAATCAAATGTGTTTTTGAATGGGGAAAATGAAGTAAATAATGACACGTGCTTTCGCCAGAAGTTTAAACATTAACACAACCGCTTCTTAATAAATGATCACTCACGTACAGTTAGACGAATGCAAAGAAAAATTCACATCTATAAAGGATTTATACGAAACATTTGGGTTTTAAGGGTTGTTTTTTGTTTGTGGTTTGATCTGCGTGTAGTTTCTGCACGTTATTTGAAAGTGTCCGGTTAATTATAACCCATAAAACTCGATCTAATCAAACTATTTATCATGACATGTATTGATTTTCATGTTTTGCAGATCGGTGATATTGTCCTTTGTGTGTTATTGAAAGTTATTTCGGATCCTAATAACAAGTTCGGTGCCATAAAAAATTAATTTTCTAAAATCGATTGCGGTGCAAGGCTGTGATTAGGAGCTGGAAGAATTCTTGCCAGGGGGCTGGGAGCTGAAGAGGGCGGGTGAGTTGGGGTGTGGGGCTGCGGCGGCGATTTAGAAGGGATAGCGCTTGAGACTACACAATAGAAGGGGTGGCGCTAGAGAAGGGGTGGCGCTTGAAAAAGGATGGCGCTTGAGAAGGGGTGGCGCTTGAGAAGGGGTGGCGCTTGAGAAGGGGTGGCGCTTGAGAAGGGGTGGCGCTTGAGAAGGGGTGACGCTTGAGAAGGGGTGGCGCTTGAGAAGGGATGACGCTTGAGAAGGGGTGACACTTGAGAAGGGATGACACTTGAGAAGGGATGACACTTGAGAAGGGATGACACTTGAGAAGGGATGACACTTGAGAAGGGATGACACTTGAGAAGGGATGACACTTGAGAAGGGATGACACTTGAGAAGGGGTGGCGCTTGAGAAGGGATGACAATTGAGAAGGGGTGGCGCTTGAGAAGGGATGACACTTGAGAAGGGGTGGCGCTTGAGAAGGGATGACACTTGAGAAGGGATGGCGCTTGAGAAGGGGTGGCGCTTGAGAAGGGATGACACTTGAGAAGGGATGACACTTGAGAAGGGATGACACTTGAGAAGGGGTGGCGCTTGAGAAGGGATGACACTTGAGAAGGGATGACACTTGAGAAGGGGTGGCGCTTGAGAAGGGATGACACTTGAGAAGGGGTGGCGCTTGAGAAGGGATGGCGCTTGAGAAGGGATGACACTTGAGAAGGGATGACACTTGAGAAGGGATGACACTTGAGAAGGGATGACACTTGAGAAGGGATGACACTTGAGAAGGGGTGGCGCTTGAGAAGGGGTGGCGCTTGAAATGGGTTGCACTGGTGAAGGGGGCCCACGAGAAGAGGGTAGAGCTTGAGAATAAGCAGCTCGTGAGAAGGAATGCAGTTTAAATCTGCACTAAAGAAGAAGTGGCGCTTGAGAAGAGGCTGGCCGTTGAGAAATGATTGGGGGGGGGGGCACCAAAAAAGGTATGTACAAATACAAGGCCGCAGAGGCAATGATGCAACATTTTAGTGTTAATCCTAAGATGTGTTTGGGGACGCTGCTCGTTGTGAGAATGATGAGACTGGCTGATGAATGGACTCAAAAAGTGAGTCATTGCCAAAAGTAGGTTGCACAAAAAGTAGCCACTTTCTATGGTAGCCACTCTAGTCTAAGGTGGATTTTTCCAATAGTAGGCTACTCACAATGTCATGGTGTTGGGGGTCACTGACTGAGGCACTACTTAAGACGTATCATTTTAGAGAATTACTTATTTAGTAAAAAATTAACACCTGTTCGGTAAAAATCTGATGTAGAGGTTACAATGCTATCTTGTCTTATGGATGCAATAAAATGTTTGAATGTAGTGATTTGATCACTTGCAATCACAGAGCCTCACGTTAAACCCTTCTCCACCACTGGTCACTTCTTTAGCATGTCGGATGTCCGTAACACGATCCCCAAAAGATGTACGCAGGGAGCAGTAATAACAAACTCTCGAGACATTTATTGGGTGCAGCAATCATTAATTGTGTTATTACAAAGCTAAGATGCAGAAGGCTGTTATCCTGCAGTCCATCATTGGACAGGGGATGGGCAAACAATGACCTGTGCACCAGATCCGGCCCGCCGGGAAAAAAAAAGTGTGTGTGTGGGGGGTGGGGGAATCAATAGTGATATTGAAATAACTGAAGAATTCGTGTCCGTGCACAGGATGCGTAATGCAACAACAGGGAAGGATATTTACCAAGAGGTTTGACATATCAATTGCTAAATACACGTTTGGCTAGGACAATATTGAAGGGCTTCACAACATACTGGAGCGAAAACACGGCAGCCTCGGGACTGTTTTTTTTTGTTGTTTTTTTTTTGTTTGTTCCTTTCTTTCTCGTAACTACTGCGTGAGAAAACATTCTTTAAATGTGTGAAATCTGGCAGCAGAGAAGCGTATCTGATGAGCCCTTGCTTGCCGTTTTGAGGTTTGAGAGTACTGACTTTGAGCCCTATCTAAAAGCCATTGTGTCATAAAGCATCAGTTTCGTGCTCGTCACGGGGGGGGGAAAAGAGGGGGGGGGGGGGAGAAAGGAGATGATCTGGGCATTTCAAATGTTTTCCATCCGATAATATCTATTTCAAGCTTCAATTCATTGAACGTTATCTGACATATCAGAGAAACACCCAAGTTCTTGCCTCTCGCCTCATTCCGCAAAGGAAAACAATAGAGCGTGTTTAGTGTTTGAAATAGTTGTTTCATCTGATCTATTTTTCCCCACAAGAAGATTGCGCACGCTGAAATAATGAATATCCCGCACAGAAAATTCCTGACATGGAAAATCGCCCCCCCCCCTTTTTATTTTGTTTAGTTTGCGATAACACATTTTAAAATTTAAATAGACATACTCGAAACATCGAAAGGAACAGAGGTGTCCCCCTTTTTAATAGAGTTTTAAACCCTAGATGTACTCGCTGCAAGCACAACATATGTAGCATGTATTCCTGTTCAAAATTATCTATGTGGGCAATATGCTGTGGGGAATTTTCAGAGTGGTAATATTTTGTGCGGGAAATATTATGTGTGTGGACTTTTCCTCGTGGGGAATATTCTGTTTTTTTTTATCACTGTTAGCAATCTTTGTGTGGGGGAAGATTCGTGTGCGAAAATTAGGTGTGGGGAATAAGCCGTTAATCGTTTTTATACGATACAAATTTGAGAGATATGCTGCTCATAGATGAAGGTCACCTTGATAATGATAAACCTACCCCCACCCTCCTTTCCCACGTACCCACGAGGTCCTTTAACCGCGAAGTCCTTTAACCGCGACGTCCTTTAACCGCGACGTCCTTTAACCGCGAGGTCCTTTTACCAGACCTAATCAGACAAACGTTTGCCCACCCCTGATCATTGGGTACAGCAAGGAAAGACCTGAATAAAAGATCCGACGGAAATGTACATCATGAAATGGCGCCACCGAGCTAGTACCAAGCTCTTTATGCCCCCACCCCCCACCAAGCACCCCCGCCCCCCAAGCCCGAGTATCGGGCTGCGAAGCAGCATGTTGGAGATCTCCCTTCGCAAGGACAGTCCCAGCCAGCATCCACTCCACTGGGTACCAACGGAGGCCATCCCAGTCCAAGGACATCCGGTCGACCAGTGGCGCTTCTCTCACAGCGTCGGGCACTCGAGGAGGGGATGGAATATTTACGCCCTAAAGTCCCCCCCCCCATCCCGTGGAAGCGTCAGACGCCCTCTTGTAGGGCTACAGTGTGTTTCTACCTCACGTCTAACTAACGAAGAAATTTGGACGTAACGGTTGCCTAGGAACAGCTTTCTGAAAAGATCCCGGTAAATGATCTGACTAAAATATCTGACGAAATGATCTGACGAACTGATCCGACTCAATTATCTGAATAAATGATCTGACCCCACCCAAGAACTTGTACTTACTTTCGATTTGCACCTTGTTTCCCTTGACGATGGCTTTAAGATGTATCCTTCCGCGCCTCTCTGTGTGATCCGTTCCGCATAACAAGGGGACGTTTTTCTCACAACGTTTATGCACGTTCATGTCACACGCTGCAGAGAAAAGATGACAGTTCAACTAAAAAAAGCAGTCCAGGGAGTTCTAGGGGGACACTAAAAACAACACTAACAAATGAGCTTCTATGTAAAGATTGATTTCAGTTCTGAAATAAACAAACACATAATAAAAATACAGTTTGCGTTATTGAAATAACATCTACAGCCATTTACACCCTTGATATAACAGCATCTATAAATAGACACTTTACACTCTTAAAATAAACATCTATAAACACCATAGTATTTTTATAGCGGTACACAAAAGCAATTTTTCCAACCAAGTCTCTTAGTCCGAAAATGGAAGCAATTTGATTGGCTCCTCGAGATTGCATGGTGGCGCAGTGATATTATTTGTAAATGCATTTAAACCCAACGTTCATTTTCTTAAACATGTCACTAAATTCTCCTGAGTCGAACTGATGCCATACGGTTGTTTATTAAGCTCGGTGTTGTGATCGTGTGTTTTATTGATCTGTTCACTACTTCTATTTTCCGTTGTTGTTGTTGTTGTACAAGGAAATAATGTCCACGACACGCATCGTGGCCCTCGGATTTCGTTCGCTCGTCAATTTTCTAGCCGCCAGTAGATGGCTCTGGAAGTCCCACGATCAATCATTGATCATTTTGGCTCCTGGTTTGAATTCAGAGTTAGCCTTCTCTTAGATGAGTTGCCGTCCAGGGCTAACGACTCCTATCCACCCGGGGTGCTTGGCCGGGTTTTGGCTGGAACTGAACTTCAGACCACCAACTTGAGATTTGCTCAGTTTAGACCATTCGGCCACCCAGCAACTAGTACAACACTTTGCATGACCCCCGCGACAGCAGTTACATCTACAGCAGGTCTTGATTGTTAACTCTCTCACAGGGCGCCGTGACAGCAGAAAAGTAGATTGTTAACTCCCTCATAGGGGCGCCGTGACATCAAATAACTAGCGTGTTAACTCTCTCACAGGGCGCCGTGACAGCAGAAAAGTAGATTTTTAACTCCCTAGCAGGGCCGCTGTGACATCAGAAAACTAGATTGTTAACTCCCTCACATGGCGCCGTGACAGCAGAAAATTATATTTTTAACTACCTCACAGGGCGCCGTGGCAGCAGAAAACTATATTTTAACACCCTCACAGGGCGCCGTGGCAGCAGAAAACTATATTTTTAACTCCCTCGCAGGGCGCCGTGACATCAGAAAACTCAGAAAACTAGATTGTTAACTCCCTCGCAGGGCGCCGTGACAGCAGAAAACTAGATTGTTAACTCCCTCGCAGGGCGCCGTGACATCAGAAAACTAGATTGTTAACTCCCTCGCAGGGCGCCGTGACATCAGAAAACTAGATTGTTAACTCCCTCGCAGGGCGCCGTGACAGCAGAAAACTATATTTTTAACTCCCACAGAGCTCTGCGACAGCTATTTTCATACTCCCTTGCTGATGACGTGAATAAACTCTTCATTTTAAAAATCCATAATCGCGACAAGAAAGCGTCCACCAGAGCTGAAAGGTCATCGGAGAGGAAAATGGGGGGGAGGGAGGGTGGGGGGGGAGGGGGCGTGCGGGTCCTGTTTTGTCAATGCTTTCAAAATAAAATAAAAAACAACGCCAAATAGCTGTAAGGGCTTCATTAGTCGTGTTGATGAGAACCGGGCCGGTATTATCTCTGGTCTTAAAACACAGGCTATATTTAGAATTCCTAGAATTGGCTCATTTTCCCCTTGGCTATTCTTGGAAGTTGTATCATTTCACTGATATTATGCGCGGTACATTTCGAACACTTGCTGGCCACTCGTTTAATTTCATTAAAAATAATCAACATTCAATTACGCTGGAGATGCTTTTCGGAACAATCGTTTTGACTCCAACATATGACGACGACATATGACAACGTCGAAGAGCACCGACTCATGACATCGATACATGGCACTGACAAATGGCACCGACACATGGCACCGACACATGGCTGTAAACAAATGAATAAACGTGGAACGAAAGTTCAGTCAATGATAAATTTATTATTTATATTAACGTCTATGATCTCTTAAACTTCCATTATTTAAATATTTCTTTGTCTTCTTTCACACACACACACACACAAACAAAAATAATAATAATGATAAATAAATATTAAATTTTAAAAATAATATTTTAAAAAAAATTTTAAAATGTGACATTTTGTTATTTATTTAATACATTTGGCCATTTATAAAAAAAAAAAATTATACAAAAAGTACAACGTGCAATTATTGTCCATAGATATTCCAGACCTAAATTTCACTTATCCCAGACATACCCCAGGCACAAAATAAGCTTATCCGAGACACACCCAAGACACCAAATAAACCTTATTCCAGGACCTATATAGGCACGAACTAATCTTATACCAGACCTACCCCAGACACCAATTAAATTTATCTCAGACCAATACAGGCACAAACTTAACTTATACCAGACCCACCCCAGACACCAAATAAACTTATCCCAGACCTGCCCCGGTCACCAACTAAACTTATCCCAGACACACCCTCCCATATTTACCCCGCCATGTTTGTGGAGTCCACTTATTCTCACTCACGAATGTCATCAAAATTATATCGACACGACGACGGTGAGTAAATCTGGCATGAAATGGCCGGCCTCTGCCATGGCTTAACTGGCACGCGGTGCATGTGATTCCGCTATATATAGATAGAACTGCCCTGAACGCTGGATGGTAATGCGATTCAGCTATAAATAGAACTACTAAGAACACCCAATGGTGGGGTTTGTAAATAGAGATCGAATTGATGAGCCGGCTTGACTCAACGACTCACATCAAATGATGACAAAAAGAGAGAACAGTGGTACCAAGAGACGGAGGTGAAAGTCTGGGTTGGGGGGGGGTGGGAGTAGAATTAAAAGAAAAAATAAAGGACGAGACTCTGAGACCTATTAGTTTCAATGGCGTTTATAGAAAGTTAACGATTTGGGATGCAACTTTCTCTCATAAAGATATTTGTTCCCTGTTAGTGCGGTTTCTCAACATTAAAGTTTGATGACGGCGGATTCAAATACAACCCATTAAAAAAGAAACAAAATAAATTCAATAATTTAACATCAGTAGCATGTTTTGTGACTACGACTTTGTTTGAGCAGCAGTAGCATGTTTTGTGACTACGACTTTACTTGAGCAGCAGTAGCATGTTTTGTGACTACGACTTTACTTGAGCAGCAGTAGCATGTTTTGTGACTACGACTTTACTTGAGCAGCAGTAGCATGTTTTGTGACTACGACTTTGTTTGAGCAGCAGTAGCATGTTTTGTGACTACGACTTTACTTGAGCAGCAGTAGCATGTTTTGTGACTACGACTTTGTTTGAGCAGCAGTAGCATGTTTTGAGACTGCGACTTTACTTGAGCAGCAGTAGCATGTTTTGTGACTGCGACTTTACTTGAGCAGCAGTAGCATGTTTTGTGACTACGACTTTACTTGAGCAGCAGTAGCATGTTTTGTGACTACGACTTTACTTGAGCAGCAGTAGCATGTTTTGTGACTACGACTTTACTTGAGCAGCAGTAGCATGTTTTGTGACTACGACTTTACTTGAGCAGCAGTAGCATGTTTTGTGACTACGACTTTACTTGAGCAGCAGTAGCATGTTTTGTGACTACGACTTTACTTGAGCAGCAGTAGCATGTTTTGTGACTACGACTTTACTTGAGCAGCAGTAGCATGTTTTGTGACTACGACTTTACTTGAGCAGCAGTAGCATGTTTTGTGACTACGACTTTACTTGAGCAGCAGTAGCATGTTTTGTGACTACGACTTTACTTGAGCAGCAGTAGCATGTTTTGTGACTACGACTTTACTTGAGCAGCAGTAGCATGTTTTGTGACTACGACTTTACTTGAGCAGCAGTAGCATGTTTTGTGACTACGACTTTACTTGAGCAGCAGTAGCATGTTTTGTGACTACGACTTTACTTGAGCAGCAGTAGCATGTTTTGTGACTACGACTTTACTTGAGCAGCAGTAGCATGTTTTGTGACTACGACTTTACTTGAGCAGCAGTAGCATGTTTTGTGACTACGACTTTACTTGAGCAGCAGTAGCATGTTTTGTGACTACGACTTTACTTGAGCAGCAGTAGCATGTTTTGTGACTACGACTTTACTTGAGCAGCAGTAGCATGTTTTGTGACTACGACTTTACTTGAGCAGCAGTAGCATGTTTTGTGACTACGACTTTACTTGAGCAGCAGTAGCATGTTTTGTGACTACGACTTTACTTGAGCAGCAGTAGCATGTTTTGTGACTACGACTTTACTTGAGCAGCAGTAGCATGTTTTGTGACTACGACTTTACTTGAGCAGCAGTAGCATGTTTTGTGACTGCGACTTTACTTGAGCAGCAGTAGCATGTTTTGTGACTACGACTTTGTTTGAGCAGCAGTAGCATGTTTTGTGACTGCGACTTTGTTTGAGCAGCAGTAGCATGTTTTGTGACTACGACTTTGTTTGAGCAGCAGTAGCATGTTTTGAGACTGCGACTTCACAAGCAAAACTCTGCGTCCTTAAGCATCTTGTTGTGGGATAAACATTTCTAAGACTAAATGTTCGCTAATAGGAAGTTTAGGTTAAACTTTCTCAAAATACCCGGGCCCGGTGTAATAAAAAAACTAGACCCAGTTAAGCCCTAGAAATCATTATAACCAAACGTATCAAATGAAACGTTTGTGCTAGAAAACAAAATAAGGGAAACAAAATATTGGGAAAACAAAATACTGGGAAAACAAAATAAGGGGGGGGGGAAATATTGGGAAAACAAAATAAAGGGAAAATGAAATATGGGGGAAAACACACTTGGATAAAAAGTGTCAAAAACAATAAATAATTTTTAAAAATGAAACAAGAACGATACAAACAAACAATCCAAGGTCTTACAGTAACTTACAGTCACATTTGAGTCCCTGGTGGAGCAGTCCGTACAGCAAGGAGCCACAATGATCACAGAAGGTCGGACTGCCGTACGTGTGAAGTTTGAACTTGTGCAGGTTGGTTGCCTAGCAACGAAACAAGAAAATCACGTGGTCATTTCAATTTGATCAAAAAATCCAAACAGATCATTTGCAGTTCAGACATTTATAAATCTATCGAATAGCTTTATTTTTTGTTTTAACATTTATTCCCGGTGGTTATTTTTGTGTGTGGCTTGTCTGAAGATTTACGAACAAAATTTGATCACAATCATCAAGACAATCTGAAATTACACACTCGTATTATTGAGATAGTTAAAGTCAGAGTTTCACTTCAATCAAAGGCGGTGAAACCATTTTTTGTCCCTTTATAGTCTTGTCTTGTATTCATAGCTAATTCTGGTGGTCTTATACTAGAAGTGTTAGATTCGGAGCTCTTGGAACATCGAGGCAGTACCGGGTATTACAAAGTTTGAGATTTAAAAACAATTTTTTAAATCATTTACTCAGCCGAATTTGTCTCATTAAAAAAATTTGGAAGAAAATGATACTACTAAATTAATAATAATAATAATAGTAGAATAATTCTCTTGTTTTAAAGTTGAAAATGATGGGGTAAAAGCCACATTATATTTCACCCGGGTAATAAGTGCAGGAAGTCCAAAGACCACATTGGTAAAAGCATTGATCTAGTTTAAATACCTTACAGGGTCATGCATACATTTATTTGATCGTAAATCATATATTTTTTTGTTAAATTGACATGTTGAGTATTATATTATATAAATAAAATATTGCCGATGATATAGACAGGGACGTTTCTACAATTTTGCAAGACTGGGCGAAAAAATATTAGGGGCGACAAAAGAGCAGAAAAATTAAATATTGAAATCAAATACAACAAAAATGAAGCAAATTAGGAAAGAAAAAAAAATAATTGATCAATGTTGAATATAGTTCTTTTATATCTAATGCATGAATTCTTCTGGCCAGAATGACAGGAGGAAAATAGGTTGGGGCTGGGGGTGCCTGAAAGTAAGTCCTAAGGGCTGGGGGTGCCTGAAAGTAAGTCCTAAGAGCTGGGGGTGCCTGAAAGTAGGTCCTAAGAGGGGGGGGGGGGGGGGGGGGGGGGGGCGAGGGGAGTGATGGTAGTGAAATGGAGGCTTCTGCATTTCTCGATTCTCGCCCAGGGCGGCAAAACACGTTAGAGCTCCTAGAAACGGCCCTGATTATACAAGACCTGGCTTAAACAATAAACTAGAGATACTTTGTTAGAGTATGCAAGATGTGAAAGACGTGGTGAGGATTATTAGTGCAGCTGTATCTTCTCAGTCATGTTCAGGGTTAAAGTTCAAAGGGTCATTCAGTTTCGTAGGCACATTATAGACCTGAGTGAGAATTTAAAGTAACTCCCAAAGCTAATTTAAACTGCTTTAAAGAAACAAACTAGTGTTCTTTGTCTGTTTCACACGAGTCGGTGTGTTTGATCTGTCATTAAAAAAATTTAGGCTTCATTGCGGCCTCTCTCTCTCCCCCCCCCCCCCCCCCCCCCCCCCCCTCCCCCCCCCATGTTTTATTGAAAACTTGTTTTCTATTTTAATTTAAACAGGAATCAAGCAATAATTTAGTGACCTTCACCCTTAAGGAGATCATCATGCAACTGTGAGAAGGAGCCGCTCTCTTAAGCGATTAACTTCCCATGTCACTAGTGATATGATGTTTAAAAGAAAGTGATTGGTTACGTTAGGCAACTCGAATGAACGTGAGAAAAAACAACAACTTGGTTAAAGAAAGAATTTTTTTTTAAATATAAAGAAAGAAATTTTAAATATAAAAAGAATTTTTAAATATAAAGAAAGAATTTTTAAATATAAAGAAAGAATTTTAAAATATATTATTCACTGCTATATAAACTGAACATTGGGTTGGTGATAATGCCGAAATCTTTAACAAAAAACAACAGACTGACCAGCGTGGTCATTTGCAATGTGTTAAGATTTAAAAAATGTTGTAGCATCAGTGATGGCACATCTGCGTCCCAATGTTGTCCACAATTGTTATGCTTAGTAATCACAAGCGGTTGTGTGTGTGTTTAAAAAAAAAAACCCCAATAAAGTGAAATAGACCGTAAAAAAAAACGTATGTAACAAATAAAGATTGATACATCTAAAGGCGACTGATTTAATAGCCAGTAAATATCAATTGGGCTTTAAGATATAAATATGAACGCGATCAATGGCCACGCGGTCAATGGCCACGCGATCAATGGCCACGCGATCAATGGCCACGCGATCAATGGCCACGCGATCAATGGCCACGCGGTCAATGGCCACGCGATCAATGGCCACGCGATCAATGGCCACGCGGTCAATGGCCACGCGATCAATGGCCACGCGATCAATGGCCACGCGATCAATGGCCACGCGATCAATGGCCACGCGATCAATGGCCACGCGGTCAATGGCCACGCGATCAATGGCCACACGATCAATGGCCACGCGGTCATCTTTCAAAAACTTTCAACACGGATTATCAACTCCAACTCTGGGAAATGTTTTGCCGACTCCGAGAAACCAATTGATTACGTAAGTGCGGACCAAGGTGTTGCGACTCTCAAGTCAATTAAAATGGCAACTGCTTCACAATCAGCACTTGGGATAGCCTCGCGTTTTCGAACAAAATTTTAACAGTTCAATCACACTGCGGGTGTCATTGAAAAATTCTAAAAGACATGAAATAATGTGCAGTACGGTGCCGCAGCATTACCCGCGACTGAAAAGATTGTCCAGATGCATGTAGAGTAATATCAGCTTTGTGGTGTCAACATATTACTTGTGGTGTCAACATATTACTTGTGGTGCAAATCTTTGGATCAGGAAAATGACACATTTCCTTGAATTATAGCTTTTAGAGTAGAAGGTGTACTACCTGGCCACCCAACCGACTACGCTACTTTGTCTGTCCTTATGGTTGAAGGCCACCAAACCGACTACGCTAACTTGTCTGTCCTTATGGTTGAAGGCCATCCAACTGAGTACCCTACTCAATCTGTCCTTATTGTTGAAGGCCATCCAACCGACTATGCTACTTTATATTTGCTTATGGTTGAAGGGCACCCAACTGACTACTCTACTCTATCTGTCCTTATTGTTGAAGGCCATCCAACCGACTATGCTACTCCATCTGTCCTTATGGTTGAAGGCCATCCAACCGACTATGCTACTCCATCTGTCCTTATCGTTGAAGGCCATCCAACTGACTACGCTACTCTGTCCTTATGGTTGAAGGTCATCCAACTGACTACGCTACTCTATCTCCCCGTATGTTTGAAGTAAACAGGTTCAATCATGTGGCAAATGCGAGCTGCTATTATGAGCTAGATAATAAGCAGTTAGTAGAGGTTAGTCTTAAATGTATAAAAGTATGCATTCTTTTACAGCAGCTTGCATTTCCATGAATTAGGAGAGGGGAGGGAGAGAGTGAGAGTTTCTTCAAAGAGAAGTCTTTTGAAAAAAATACCATGCGACCAATTAATAACGTACCACAATCACGTGTGCTAATAATTTCACCCTCGATTCATCTACTAGATGGCCAAGGGTGTCCCACGCCCTCGCTGCACACCCTCGTTGAGTTCGAATTATTTCAAATTTCTAAATAAAAATATTTAGTCTCGGGTTGGTAGGGTGGGGGGTGGGGGGTTAGGGTCATGTGACAGCTTTTGAAAACATATCATAGAATATCAGTTTCCTTTCAACCATCTGGCAAGTTCTCCACCAGAACCAAATTGGTTATGTTAAACCAAGATTTCAATAGAGCAGATCATAGAATATCAGTTTCCTTTCAACCATCTGGCAATTTCTCCACCAGAACCAAATTGGTTATGTTAAACCAAGATTTCAATAGAGCAGATCATAGAATATCAGTTTCCTTTCAACCATCTGGCAATTTCTCCACCAGAACCAAATTGGTTATGTTAAACCAAGATTTCAATAGAGCAGATCATAGAATATCAGTTTCCTTTCAACCATCTGGCAATTTCTCCACCAGAACCAAATTGGTTATGTTAAACCAAGATTTCAATAGAGCAGATCATAGAATATCAGTTTCCTTTCAACCATCTGGCAATTTCTCCACCAGAACCAAATTGGTTATGTTAAACCAAGATTTCAATAGAGCAGATCATAGAATATCAGTTTCCTTTCAACCATCTGGCAATTTCTCCACCAGAACCAAATTGGTTATGTTAAACCAAGATTTCAATAGAGCAGATCATAGAATATCAGTTTCCTTTCAACCATCTGGCAATTTCTCCACCAGAACCAAATTGGTTATGTTAAACCAAGATTTCAATAGAGCAGATCATAGAATATCAGTTTCCTTTCAACCATCTGGCAATTTCTCCACCAGAACCAAATTGGTTATGTTAAACCAAGATTTCAATAGAGCAGATCATAGAATATCAGTTTCCTTTCAACCATCTGGCAATTTCTCCACCAGAACCAAATTGGTTATGTTAAACCAAGATTTCAATAGAGCAGATCATAGAATATCAGTTTCCTTTCAACCATCTGGCAATTTCTCCACCAGAACCAAATTGGTTATGTTAAACCAAGATTTCAATAGAGCAGATCATAGAATATCAGTTTCCTTTCAACCATCTGGCAATTTCTCCACCAGAACCAAATTGGTTATGTTAAACCAAGATTTCAATAGAGCAGATCATAGAATATCAGTTTCCTTTCAACCATCTGGCAATTTCTCCACCAGAACCAAATTGGTTATGTTAAACCAAGATTTCAATAGAGCAGATCATAGAATATCAGTTTCCTTTCAACGATCTGGCAATTTCTCCACCAGAGCCAAATTGGTTATGTTAAACCAAGATTTCAATAGAGCAGATCATAGAATATCAGTTTCCTTTCAACCATCTGGCAATTTCTCCACCAGAACCAAATTGGTAATGTTAAACCAAGATTTCAATAGAGCAGATCATAGAATATCAGTTTCCTTTCAACCATCTGGCAATTTCTCCACCAGAACCAAATTGGTTATGTTAAACCAAGATTTCAATAGAGCAGATCATAGAATATCAGTTTCCTTTCAACCATCTGGCAATTTCTCCACCAGAGCCAAATTGGTTATGTTAAACCAAGATTTCAATAGAGCAGATCATAGAATATCAGTTTCCTTTCAACCATCTGGACATTTCTCCACCAGAGCCAAATTGGTTATGTTAAACCAAGATTTCAATAGAGCAGATCATAGAATATCAGTTTCCTTTCAACCATCTGGCAATTTCTCCACCAGAACCAAATTGGTTATGTTAAACCAAGATTTCAATAGAGCAGATCATAGAATATCAGTTTCCTTTCAACGATCTGGCAATTTCTCCACCAGAGCCAAATTGGTTATGTTAAACCAAGATTTCAATAGAGCAGATCATAGAATATCAGTTTCCTTTCAACCATCTGGCAATTTCTCCACCAGAACCAAATTGGTAATGTTAAACCAAGATTTCAATAGAGCAGATCATAGAATATCAGTTTCCTTTCAACCATCTGGCAATTTCTCCACCAGAACCAAATTGGTTATGTTAAACCAAGATTTCAATAGAGCAGATCATAGAATATCAGTTTCCTTTCAACCATCTGGCAATTTCTCCACCAGAACCAAATTGGTTATGTTAAACCAAGATTTCAATAGAGCAGATCATAGAATATCAGTTTCCTTTCAACCATCTGGCAATTTCTCCACCAGAACCAAATTGGTTATGTTAAACCAAGATTTCAATAGAGCAGATCATAGAATATCAGTTTCCTTTCAACCATCTGGCAATTTCTCCACCAGAACCAAATTGGTTATGTTAAACCAAGATTTCAATAGAGCAGATGCATGATACTCTTAGAGATACACTTTTGCGTGCCCTATATTTCAGATGTTTTAAAAGCGTATGCCATTCATTGTTAGAGGCGCACATGCGCTAAACTATATAGTTCAAGACCAAGGAGGTCAGCCAGGCTTTTGCTTTAGTTTAATTGTATTAGCCATGCTTCCAAATGTCATTGAGATGATACTAGGACATTTCGAAAGGAAGCTGAACGTGTTCATGATTGTAACAGGATTTTTTTGTTTTTGTTAACACCTGTACCACATAAAACATAATTAAGAACACATAATAATAATAATAATAGTTGCAAATTTGTGTGCAGTAGAAAATAATTGATTTATTATTTTTTTAAGAAAGAAAATAAAATATGAAGAAATGTAAGTAATTAAATTAATTTAGTAAGATTCGTGTAATTTGAAGATGCGGGTTTGAAAAAATTAGTTCAAAACTAAGATGGAAGCGATTTTAATTGTGATTATTCAACAGTCGTGACGTCACACGATACTTTGGTCAAACTGAAACGATGTTAAAAAAAAATAGCAGTGAAAGATGTCGCCGTGGATTAAGTGTGTGAATTCAATATTCTTTTACCGTGGGATATTCCCGTAGTTTATTTTTAAATGAATTATTCACCGGTACCGGTCCAGACTTGAAAGGTCCCGGCTCCAAACCACCAAATACTGGCTACCGAGCCAACAGGAACCGGCCAACGATGCATTTCATCTCTTGATACCGGTATTAAAACATTAAAAAATGTGGGTGGAGACCAAACCTTTACACCGGTAACAGACTTTTGTTATGATCATATAAAACATGAGCGAGACCCCTGCATACGGGGCACGTGAAATAAACTCAGTGAAACGAGATAACCAAACATTATTTTAACTGAATTTCCTTTCTTAAGAAAAGTATCGATCATTTCGTGCTTTGAAGACTCTATACAATCTATTTCTCGCGAAGTGTGTTTTTTAAAACTATACAGTGCGATTTCTTTTTTTTAACAGATAGGAAATAATAATAATAATTTAAAAAAAATTATAAAAAGGAATTGTAATTTATTTTAAAGTTAAACTTTTTAAACTTAATGAAAGATGCCAAAATTTGATAATGTGGAAAAATGAAGTGTAGCCACAAAAAGCTAAACTCAATAAATAAATAAAGAAAAATAATAATAAAAATGACAAAGTATTGATCTAAGCTCTAGGGCTAAGGCATACACAGCTATAACTACAGAGGCAACAAATACAAAACCACACCTACGCCAAAATGTTAGGTGACTACAAAAATGTTAGGTGGTGGATTAGTTTCAACACCCGAGGTAAGTGTTAGGTGCGCTACACTCGCTTACCTTCTTGAACAGCTGGGTGGGTTAAAATAAACAGAAGAAACATTCAGAGGGAAGTACGCTAAATGCTAACTACAGCACCAACATGCACAGGGACTGACAGTTAAACATTTCCAGAGCTCAACCACTAACATTCCACGGTTAAACACAAACCATCCCGGGGAACCAACTCTGGTTAAACACAGACACGACAAGGGCACTAACTACCATTAAACACTAACCATTCTTGTACAGAAACTCTGGTTATACTCAAAGCATTTCGTTAAAAAATAATAACAATGATAATGACGCGAAATGTTAAAAAAGTGGCCACTGTTTGCGGTGTAAATATTCAATGTAAGACAATGCCTTACGACGTTCAGAATAACTCTGTGTTAATTATCATCTTATCACTATGGTAAATAACTGTACTTTAACTATCAGCTTATCACTATAGTAATTAACACTACTTTTACTAATGGCTTATCATTGTAGTAAATAACTATACTTTAATTATCAGCTTATCATTATAATAACGGAGATTCAATTAACGTCAGAGAGTATAACGATCCCCCCAGCATTAGGGTCAAATCTTAGTTTGATATGGGGGGGGGGGCGTTGCTCTTTAGGTCACTAAGATATTTGGATCGTGAATGCCTGGATGTCAAAAAAATAAAAATAAAAAAATTAATAAATAAATAAATTTAACCCCAATTAAAATAAAACATTGTATTGTACATCAGAGGTCTGACGACGGTTGACTCAGTGAAGTGCCAGCAGGATAGATGACCATCTTTAACATGATAAAATCTCCCCACTCTCATTTTGAATATGTTTAAAATTACGATTCATACTAAGCTACCTAACTCTACCATTCAAGCTAAGTTATCGAACCCTTCCATCCATAGTGGGTCATCTACCCTACCATTCCACCCACACGGAGTCCCTTACCTGGAATTCCACGACTAACCGGCTCCACAGAAGCGTCGCGTCGTAACAGTGTACACATAAAATCCGAATTCAATGCCCCGTGAAAATACTAGGAGCTTACCTCATGCCACACAGCACCACGGCCATCAATGCTCCACAACAACATCCCAAAAGTACGATGCAATCGCCCAACCCCCACGGCCCCCTATGAAGACAGACATCTGATCAAATCTCACGCAACACACATTTTTTTTCCCCCCAACTTCAATTTTCGTAAGTGTTTCCAATAACCACTCACGCTATGTGTTGACAGTCAGCGTTGTGTCGATACCCGTCTCAAATTCACTTGTGATAACAAAACCCTCTCACTCCATAGCTATAAACAAACCAAAACAACAATCACCAATGATATTAAAAGCTCAATACCTACTGACAAGAAACCGCACTCGACATTGATATTGATTATCTGGACCATTTTAACATTTGATTTCCTCAATGATCATGTTGATCAGCTTTGAAGATGATCAATTTCAATCAATCAATGAATAGAAAGGAAGGAAAAAACCAAGGTTCCCTAACTTTTATTTTTAAAAAAATTAAAAAAAAAAAAAAAAAAAAAAAAATAGTCCCCTTCCCAGGTATCCCCCCCCCCCCCCCAAACAGTGCTATTCACCTTTGCCTGTGACAACATTTATGAGCATGGTCATGAGAATCAAAATGAATGTTACAATTGAATGTTACAAATGAATGTTACAAATGAATGTTACAAATGAATGTTACAAATGCATGTTACAAATGAATGTTACAAATGAATGTTACAAATGAATGTTGCAAATGAATGTTACAAATGAATTTTGCAAATGCATGTTACAAATGCATGTTACAAATGAATGTTACAAATGAATGTTACAAATGAATGTTACAAATGAATGTTACAAATGCATGTTACAAATGCATGTTACAAATGCATGTTACAAATGAATGTTACAAATGAATGTTACAAATGAATGCTACAAATGAACGTTACAAAGGAATGTTACAAATGAATGTTACAAATGAATGTTACAAATGCATGTTACAAATGAATGTTACAAATAAATGTTACAAATGAATGTTACAATTGAATGTTACATATGCATGTTACATATGAATGTTACAAAAGAATGTTACATATGCATGTTACAAATGAATGTTACAAATGAATGTTACAAATGAATGTTACAAATGAATGTTACAAATGAATGTTACAAATGAATGTTACAAATGAATGTTACAAATGAATTTTACAAATGAATGTTACAAATGAATGTTACAAATGAATGTTACAAATGAATGTTACAAATGAATGTTACAAATGAATGTTACAAATGAATGAACGTGATAAACCTAGAGCTCCCAAATATTGTTTTTCAAAAAAATGTAAAATATATATATATACATTTTACCCTTCCCGTAGTCCCCCCACCCTCCAAAAAATTATTTACCTTTGCCTAGGCCAAAGTGTAATTATATTTTTGGAACTATTGGACATCCAGGTCATCATGCAGCTGTTAGCTGTGCTCGCCAAAGATTAGTCATATAACATACGATGATAGCAAAAAGTCGAGCAATAATAAATATCGGATTGCCAGCCGACAGAGTGACAGTCCAACTTCTGGCAGACGGCCGAAAGCCTCAGTCACTTTCGGCCTAAACCGAAAATAAACCAAAAGTTAACTTTTTAAGTTTCTGCCGAAACCAAAACTACGCCGAAAGTGACCAAATGGCAACTTTCGGCGTCGAAACAGAAATTCGTTCGACCTGTTATTTGAAACCCCATCCACCATTGATATTGAAACCCCTCTCACTACTGACCCGACCAAAAGTGGATAGTGTCATTTGAAACCCCATCCACCATTGATATTGAAACCCCTCTCACTATTGACCCGACCAAAAGTGGATAGTGTCATTTGAAACCCCATCCACCATTGATATTGAAACCCCTCTCACTACTGACCCGACCAAAAGTGGATAGTGTCATTTGAAACCCCATCCACCATTGATATTGAAACCCCTCTCACTACTGACCCGACCAAAAGTGGATAGTGTCATTTGAAACCCCATCCACCATTGATATTGAAACCCCTCTCACTACTGACCCGACCAAAAGTGGATAGTGTCATTTGAAACCCCATCCACCATTGATATTGAAACCCCTCTCACTACTGACCCGACCAAAAGTGGATAGTGTCATTTGATCACATACTTCACAAGAGAAGCACACAGTGGAAATCTGTGTGGCGTCCATTACTAGCGTATGCGTGTAATTGAAAGTATTGACAATAACCATAACAAAGTGCAAGATGGACATAACGCACTTATAAAAACTAATATACCTTTGGCAAGTGTACAATGAGCGTCATCACGCGCACAGTCGTTCCCGCAATGCAAATGACAATATGGCCGCCGTGATCTATCAGGGGACTGGATGATTCAGTTTCAAGTGCCACAACCCCGGGACATTGAGACAACGCTGTGGAGGCCCTTGCGTACATAATGGATGACATGAATGTCGTGTCGAGCTATCATTGACGGGCAAGACAAGAGAGAGAGAGAGAGAGAAAGAGAAAGAGAGAGAGAGAAAGAGAGAGAGAGAGAGAGAGAGAGAGAGAGAGAGAGGGGGGGGAGAGAGAGAGAGGGGGGGTGTTTTATATTTGTCACCCCCCTGCCTCTTATCTCTCTCGTTATCTTTCTTGTTCTATAGTCTGTGTGTTATTTCAAGTTCATGTCTTATCATTGACGGGCAAGACAAGAGAGAGAGAGAGAGAAAGAGAAAGAGAGAGAGAGAAAGAGAGAGAGAGAGAGAGAGAGAGAGAGAGAGAGAGGGGGGGGAGAAAGAGAGAGGGGGGGATTATTATATTCGTCACCCCCCTGCCTCTTAACTCTCCCGTTATCTTTCTTGTCCTATAGTCAATGTGTTATTTCAAGTTCAAGTCTTGTCTCTACACGTGTGCACATACCGCTCGCTTCAGTTCCACTAACAGCTTTTATAGATATCCATGCGCATCTGAGTCCGCTCCTTTTCACATTTTCTTGGTCTCGAAACTTATCATTGGTCACCTTTATAAAACCAGTTTTAAGATTCCCCGTATCAAATGAAAAGAACGGTCTCAAACTTGGACTCAGGCGCGTTCATTACAAATCTGCGTAGATGGAGTAATGAGGTACACATCTGAAGATACAGATCTGCGTAGATGGAGTAATGAGGTACACATCTGAAGATACAGATCTGCGTAAATGGAGCAATAATGTACATATCTTGTGGTCAATGTTCCCTATAAGGTTTGTTGGCTCGTGTGCAAAATCATACAGCTGTGTGCAAAATTTTACAGCCCACATACACAAACACACGCTTACATGAAAATTAGCTGCGCGGATACTCAAAACTGCTGCGCGGCGTCTGTGACATGCGCGGCGTCTGTGACATGCGCGGCGTCTGTGACATGCGCGGCGTCTGTGACATGCGCGGCGTCTGTGACATGCGCGGCGTCTGTGACATGCGCGGCGTCTGTGACATGCGCGGCTGTGCAGGTGAAAGGGAACATTGCTTGTGGTTTGTCGCCTAAAATACACAACACGGTGACGTAATGACAAGTCGCCTCGACCTTTTCAATACTACTTAGACCCGCCCCTGCCTGTATTGATCTGATTTACGTCACAACCATTTATACAAACTCCCGTCCCTATCAAGCACGCCCACGTGTTTATACTGTCCCACGTTCACATCCCGAACCTCTCCAAACGTCCCGTAATGATATAGAAAGGGCCCTAAGCCGCCGCACATTGTGTTTTGCCAGTCAAATAGACCAGATTATTTGGGATCTGATGCACGCTAAGTCGCCCATTTCATTGGTGTGATCCTATAAGATAGGATAGAATGGCCGGGGGGGGGGGGGAGGGGGGATCTGTCAGTTGAAAGAGAATGGACCGATAGTAATAGGGAGAGGATATATTAATCTGGGACTAAGATGAGAATATATCTCGGGATTTTCTAAACTGNAAGCCGCCGCACATTGTGTTTTGCCAGTCAAATAGACCAGATTATTTGGGATCTGATGCACGCTAAGTCGCCCATTTCATTGGTGTGATCCTATAAGATAGGATAGAATGGCCGGGGGGGGGGGTGAGGGGGGATCTGTCAGTTGAAAGAGAATGGACCGATAGTAATAGAGAGATGATATATTAATCTGGGACTAAGATGAGAATATATCTCGGGATTTTCTAAACTGTGGTCCAGGTGTCCCGTAGAAAGGCGCCGGATGCGTTTAAAAAACAACAACAAGAAGCCACCTCTAAGAAACGGTCCGTTTATCTGACTGGCAAATGACACAGTACAACTAATAAGGTAAAGAACACCTTTTCTGGGGTTTAGAGAAAACTAGAGAGTCACAGAGAAGCGAGAGGGTACGAGCGAAAGGGAGAGAGAGAGAGGGGGGGGCGTGGCGGAATAGGGAGAAAGGTGTGGTGTTGGCCAGAGGGTGGGTGGGGGGGTAGTATGGAGGAAAATAAGAGATTTAAGAAATGACGCGGCCAAGGGATTAGTGGCTGTACATACATAACAAGCTTAATAATAGAAGAAGAGATTTGCATGAGAAACTGATGTAGGGACGAGTGCTTTTCAGTGTGTTTTCGCGTCAATGTGCGTGCATGCAAGTGCACGCGAAATTGGTGTTTTTAAAGAGGTGCGCACGTGACTGTTAGTGTGTGCGCGCGCATGTATCTGAGTGTGCGTGTATGTTCATGTTTGTTCGCGTTTAGATGCGAGTGCATATATGTGCCCGTGAATGTATAAGCATCTGTGAGTGTGCGTGTAATTGTATGAGTGTGCATTTGTTTGGAACACACTTCCTGTCGCTCTCAGAAACAGCCAGACATTGGAGTCTTTCAAAAACGATATGAAAACACATCTATTTCGCAAACACCTGCTGGGGTGATGTTGTCTACCATCTTTTCCAGCTAGCTGTTATCTCCTAGATGTATATTGGCTTGTGTTGTTTATAGTTGCAAGGTATGAAAGACTTAGAATGGGTATTCTCGTATGTAGTTTTTTTAATGCAGCGTTTCATATTTCAATGTGGTATAATATAGAATTTTTCAATTCTTTTTTAATATGGTTGACCTTGAACCGCGCTTCAAGCCTTTGGGGATGAAGCATGATTTTCAAACAAACTTTATTATTACTATTATTATTTGCATGTTTATGTGTGTGTGTGTGTGTAAATGAGTGTCTATTCCTCCCATTATTATAACGAGTATTTATTTTATTTCAGGAACCAGGCAAGCGAACCGAACACTTTCGTTGGTCACCAGGAACCATCCAAGCGACCCAACACTTTAGTAGGCAATCAGGAACCAGTTTAGCCATGCAGCCAAAACTTAAGTTGGTAACCAGGAACCATCCAAGCGACCCAACACTTTAGTGGGTAATCAGGAAGGAACCCGTTTAGCCAGCCAAAACTTATGTTGGTAACCAGGAACCATCCAAGCGACCCAACACTTTAGTGGGTAACCAGGAACCAGTCTAGCCAGTCAACACTTTAGTCTAGCAACCAGGAACCATTAGCACCGACGGATCACAGGTCGCCGTGTGATACTTTGTAGGAGGGCCCAGGTTAATTAACTTGCTCCGAGAACACAAACCCGGCCAGAGCTCTCCCCGAGGACAGCACCACCACCACCTCGGCCAGCTAAACCGTTGCCATGGTCTGCACCATCAAAGATTCATGAATCGAAAGTGGCTTTCACCAGCGGCTTTGGCCGGCTCGTGCGTCATCAAGAGATAGAGGGCGCTGATCATTTTATCCAAGCGCCCAGTTTGATTGGTTCATGGTGCATGTACAGAAAAAGTTATGTGGCTTTAGTTCCCAGTCTACCGTAGATAGATTTTTTTTTTTTTTTTTTTTTTTTGCTCCATTAGAGCAAAGAAAGTTGAATTGGTCTCATTTGGGAAAATTCCCAGAGCTTTTTTTAAACATTCAGATTTGGGGTCTTGAGCAATTATAGTTTTCAGTACGGCAACATTTTGGGGCAATAGATTTTTTTTTTTTTTTTTTTTTTTGCTCCATTAGAGCAAAGAAAGTTGAATTGGTCTCATTTGGGAAAATTCCCAGAGCTATTTTTACACATTCAGATATGGGGTCTTGAGCAATTATAGTCTTCAGTACGGCAACATTTTGGGGCATCGGGTATGCCATCTAAATATCATGTTAAATGACGTCATATTGACGGAGCACACAAGTGAGACCGGCAGCTGTAACAGCACCAATGGTGCAGGCGGTCACTGACAATCGGTCTAGAATCGGTCACCGTTAATCACGGACGTGGTCGCTCGAGATGGCACAAGCTAAAGATGGTGCTATCTAGAGATGGTACAAGCTAGAGATGGTACGTGCTAAAGATGGTATGTACTAGAAATGGTCCAAGCCGGAGATAGTACAAGCTAAAGATGGTGCTCAGCTAGAGATGGTGCCAGCTAGAGATTGTACTCGCTAGAGATGGTACAAACTAGAGATAGTACTCGCAAGAGATGGTACAAACTAGACATGGTACTCCCAAGTGATGGTACAAACTTGACATGGTACTCCCAAGAGATGGTACAAACTAGACATGGTACTCCCAAGAGATGGTACAAACTAGACATGGTACTCCCAAGAGATGGTACAAACTAGACATGGTACTCCCAAGAGATGGTAACATCAAACTAGACATGGTACTCGCAAGAGATGGTAACATCAAACTAGACATGGTACTCGCAAGAGATGGTACAAGTTATAAATGGTACAAGCTAGACACGGTCGGTACACGCTGGATGTTTGGAGGTTGGTGACAGATGGTGTCACGAAATTTATACCATGGTGATTTTCGTGTCAGGCCGGTTTTGGAAATTTTGGTCTGGACCTTCTTCTTCTTCTTCTATATCTTATGGGCCCACGATCAATGTATTCATCACTTTGGCTCCTATGCATGCAGAGGGGATTTGCAATGTTTCTGTGCCTGGTGTTGATGAGGATATTTCACTGACTGCAAGAGCTACTTTGTCAATCTATTCTAATCTCTCTCACACTTCAAAATACAGTAGTCATGTGACAACTGTCTCACAATGATGGAATCCGTTCAAATGTATCAAAATGATTTAAGTAGGAGAACAAATTATTTAAAAATTTAGGAAATTTTGATATATGTATGAAATATCACGTGAACTTTTGATATATGTATGAAATATCACGTGAACTTTTGATATATGTATGAAATATCAAGTGTACTTTTGACATATGTATAATATCACGTGTTCTTAGCATAAACCTAATTAAAAATGTTTTGAATTGAACAACTGAAAACTAAATGGACAAGTCAAAGTGACCTAGGTCAAATGTATTGACAAGACAAACTGACATTGTTCAACTGTATTGACAAGTCAAAGTGACCTGGGACAAATGTATTGACAAGACAAACTGACATTGATCAACTGTATTGACAAGTCAAAGTGATCTGGGACAAATGTATTGACAAGACAAACTGACAGTGGTCAGCTGTATTGACAAGTCAAAGTGACCTGGGACAAATGTATTGACAAGACAAACTGACATTGTTCAACTGTATTGACAAGTCAAAGTGACCTGGGACAAATGTATTGACAAGACAAACTGACATTGTTCAACGGTATTGACAAGTCAAAGTGACCTGGGACAAATGTATTGACAAGACAAACTGACATTGTTCAACGTATTGACAAGTCAAAGTGACCTGGGACAAATGTATTGACAAGACAAACTGACATTGTTCAACGGTATTGACAAGTCAAAGTGACCTGGGACAAATGTATTGACAAGACAAACTGACATTGTTCAACTGTATTGACAAGTCAAAGTGACCTGGGTCAAATGTATTAACAAGACAAACTGACAGTGGTCAGCTGTATTGAGTTTAAGATCCAGTGATTTGGGAGCTAACACGATTCCCCACTGTGCGGACAGGATTTCACGTTCTCTCTGTAAAACTCTTCAGCAAGGGAGCTAACAAGTTTGGAGAGAGATGATGACACAGGTATTTAGTGTGTACGGAGATTGCAGGGAGATGATGACACAGGTATTGGGTGTGTACGGAGATTGCAGGGAGATGGTGACACAGGAATGGAGTGTTTTCAGAGAAGGGGAGCCAGCAGCTTCTGTAAACGAGCAAGAAAGAGGTAAATATCCACTGGAGACGAATACAAAATTTGGGGAAGTTTAATATGAAATAATTAATGCAGGAACAATGTATGTTCGTAAAACAACAAGTTGTGTTCATGAATTAACAAGGCATGCTCATGAAATAAAATGTTATGTTCATGAAATAACAGTGTGTTCATGAAATAACAAGAAAGATTAAATGAGGTGAAACTATCATAAATGACTATTGGACTCGTAACGTATCATCTAAGTGAGACTTGTAAGTCTAAGACAACTTATGCCTCCAAGGCAGACGGCAACTTATGCCTCCAAGGCAGACGGCAACTTATGCCTCCAAGGCAGACGACAACTTATGCCTCCAAGGCAGACGGCAACTTATGCCTCCAAGGCAGACGGAAACTTATGCCTCCAAGGCAGACGGCAACTTATGCCTCCAAGGCAGACGGCAACTTATGCCTCCAAGGCAGACGGCAACTTATGCCTCCAAGGCAGACGGCAACTTATGCCTCCAAGGCAGACGGCAACTTATGCCTCCAAGGCAGACGGATGCTGATAGTAGTCTCACTTGGAGTTTCCAGACGTAAATAAGGATTTAAAAAAAAAAAACAACCTTTTTTAAATACACTTTTTTTTAAAAGATCGAGACGTAAATAGATTTAGGGACATAGAGCAGCACAGCTGAGCAGAAGTGAGCAGTGAATTGGTTTATTTGTATATATATATATATATTTGCAGACAATTTACAGAGATGAGACATCATCCCGCAGCACAGATAACATCTTTGCCAGTAATGAAGTTCCCTGCTACATGTACGGGTAATCTATTGGATTATCATTTGAGCTCAACATCTGATTGCAGCCGGTATTCTCTCCTTTTGCAGACGGAGTTTTGGTTGGGGGGGGGGGGCTGACCCATGGAATCAGAACGCGGGAGCTTCCGTTTTTTGCAATAAATCCTAGCTATAGCGCAAAATAATATAAGATTATCTTGGTTTCAAGTTTAACGAAGGCATCTTCTGCCTCTCACTTTAATGACATCTTCTGCCTCTCACTTTAATGACATCTTCTGCCTCTCACTTTAATGACATCTTCTGCCTCTCACTTTAATGGCATCTTCTGCCTCTCACTTTAATGGCATCTTCTGACTCTCACTTTAATGGCATCTTCTGACTCTCTCTTTAAAGGCATCTTCTGCCTCTCACTTTAATGACATCTTCTGCCTCTCACTTTAATGACATCTTCTGCCTCTCACATTAATGACATCTTCTGCCTCTCACTTTAATGGCATTTTCTGCCTCTCACTTTAATGGCATCTTCTGCCTCTCACATTAATGGCATCTTCTGCCTCTCACTTTAATGACATCTTCTGCTTCTCACTTTAATGACATCTTCTGACTCTCACTTTAAAGGCATCTTCTGACTCTCACTTTAAAGGCATCTTCTGCCTCTCAATTTAATGGCATCTTCTGCCTCTCACTTTAATGGCATCTTCTGCCTCTCACATTAATGACATCTTCTGCCTCTCACTTTAATGACATCTTCTGCCTCTCACTTTAATGGCATCTTCTGCCTCTCACTTTAATGACATCTTCTGCCTCTCACTTTAATGGCATCTTCTGCCTCTCACTTTAATGGCATCTTCTGCCTCTCACTTTAATGACATCTTCTGCCTCTCATTTTAATTTCAAAGTTTAACGGCCCACTGGAGGTATCACGGAGGGGAAAGGGGGGGGGGGAGTTATTACGACTTTTCAATTATACCAATAAAAAACAAGGCTGCTCCCCCCATCAACATTCTATCTGAGCCAAATAGTCGGGTTCGTTCTTGTAGCTCAATCGCATTCTGAAAGGCATCTTCTGCCTCTACATTAATGACATCTTCTGACTCTCACTTTAATGGCATCTTCTGCATATCACTTTAATGGCATCTTCTGCCACTCACATTAATGGCATCTTCTGACTCTCACTTTAATGGCATCTTCTGCCTCTCACATTAATGACATCTTCTGACTCTCACTTTAATGGCATCTTCTGACTCTCACTTTAATGGCATCGTCTGACTCTCACTTTAATGGCATCGTCTGCATCTCACTTTAATGGCATCTTCTGACTCTCACTTTAATGGCATCTTCTGACTCTCACTTTAAAGGCATCTTCTGCCTCTCACTTTAATGGCATCTTCTGACTCTCACTTTAATGGCATCGTCTGCCTCTCACTTTAATGGCATCTTCTGACTCTCACTTTAATGGCATCTTCTGACTCTCACTTTAATGGCATCTTCTGACTCTCACTTTAATGGCATCTTCTGACTCTCTCTTTAAAGGCATCTTCTGCCTCTCACTTTAATGGCATCTTCTGCCTCTCACTTTAATGACATCTTCTGCCTCTCACTTTAATGACATCTTCTGCCTCTCACTTTAATGGCATCTTCTGCCTCTCACTTTAATGGCATCTTCTGACTCTCACTTTAATGGCCTCTTCTGACTCTCACTTTAAAGGCATCTTCTGCCTCTCACTTTGATGGCATCTTCTGACTCTCACTTTAATGGCATCGTCTGCCTCTCACTTTAATGGCATCTTCTGACTCTCACTTTAATGGCATCTTCTGCCTCTCACTTTAATGACATCTTCTGCCTCTCACTTTAATGACATCTTCTGCCTCTCACTTTAATGACATCTTCTGCCTCTCACTTTAATGGCATCTTCTGCCTCTCACTTTAATGACATCTTCTGCCTCTCACTTTAATGACATCTTCTGCCTCTCACTTTAATGGCATCTTCTGCCTCTCACTTTAATGGCATCTTCTGCCTCTCACTTTAATGACATCTTCTGCCTCTCATTTTAATTTCAACGCGATCACAGCACCGTGTTGCCACGTGGTCTAGAACTGGTCCTAATGAGCAGCGCCATTACCACGTGGTTATGTTACGAGAATGTATGTCTCTTATGTTACGAGAATGTATGTCTCTTTTATTACGAGAATCTATGTCTCTTATGTTACGAGAATGTATGTCTCTTAGTTTACGAGAATGTATGTCTCTTATGTTATGAGAATGTATATCTCTTATGTAACAATAATATATATCTCTTATGTTACTAAAATGTATGTCTCTTATGTTACAAGAATGCCTCTTATGTTATGAGAATGTATGTCTCTTATGTTACAAGAATGAAAATCTCTTATGTTACAAGACTGTATGTCTCTTATGTTACAAGAATGAATGTCTCTTATGTTACAAGAATGTATGTCTCTTATGTTACAAGAATGTATGTCACTTATGTTACAAGAATTAATGTCTCTTATGTCACAAGAGTGTACGTCTCTTATGTTACAAGATGTCTCTTATGTTACAATATGTCTCTTATGTTACAAGATATCTCTTATGTTACAAGATGTCTCTTATGTTACAAGATGTCTCTTATGTTACAAGATGTCTCTTATGTTACAAGATGTCTCTTATGTTACAAGATGTCTCTTATGTTACAAGATGTCTCTTATGTTACAAGATGTTTCTTATGTTACAAGATGTCTCTTATGTTACAAGATGTCTCTTATGTTACAATATGTCTCTTATGTTACAAGATGTCTCTTATGTTACAAGATGTCTCTTATGTTACAAGATGTCTCTTATGTTACAAGATGTCTCTTATGTTACAAGATGTTTCTTATGTTACAAGATGTCTCTTATGTTACAAGATGTCTCTTATGTTACAATATGTCTCTTATGTTACAAGATGTCTCTTATGTTACAAGATGTCTCTTATGTTACAAGATGTCTCTTATGTTACAAGATGTCTCTTATGTTACAAGATGTTTCTTATGTTACAAGATGTCTCTTATGTTACAAGATGTCTCTTATGTTACAATATGTCTCTTATGTTACAAGATGTCTCTTATGTTACAAGATGTCTCTTATGTTACAAGATGTCTCTTATGTTACAAGATGTCTCTTATGTTACAAGATGTTTCTTATGTTACAAGATGTCTCTTATGTTACAAGATGTCTCTTATGTTACAAGATGTCTCTTATGTTACAAGATGTCTCTTATGTTACAAGATTGTATGTCTCTGATGTAACAGGCATGTCCGTCCTGTTACGTATATCCTATTTATCACTTGAAACCGTCTGGACTTCGGCACATGACAAGAATATCTGTCTGATTAGGCGGCCTGAACTATTTTACACGTTATTCAACCACCCTGGCCTCTGTGCTCTAAGTAGATATTTGTTGTGCTATTAGTAGATATTTGTTGTGCTCTTAGTAGATATTTGTTGTGATATTAGTAGATATGTGTTGTGCTTTTAGTAGATTTTTGTTGTGATATTAGTAGATATTTGTTGTGATATTAGTAGATATTTGTTGTGATATTAGTAGATATTTGTTGTGATATTAGTAGATATTTGTTGTGATATTAGTAGATATTTGTTGTGCTATTAGTAGATATTTGTTGTGATATTAGTAGATATTTGTTGTGATATTAGTAAGATATTTCTTGTGATATTAGTAAGATATGTCTTGTGATATTAGTAAATATTTGTTGTGATATTAGTAGATATTTGTTGTGATATTAGTAGATATTTGTTGTGATATTAGTAGATATTTGTTAGCAACGTTTTTTTTCTTTTTTAAAGTCGGAAAAGACGGTTGGGGGGGGGGGGGGTTTGTTTTTTGAAATTATTTTTT
>CAXITT010000029.1:1716438-1731212 GCA_964033795.1 Lymnaea stagnalis
CACTGGTTGGGGCACTGGTTGGGGCACTGGTTGGGGCACTGGTTGGGGCACTGGTTGGGGCACTGGTTGGGGCACTGGCTGGGGCACTGGTTGGGGCACTGGTTGGGGCACTGGTTGGGGCACTTGATCGGAGAGCGGGAAAAAAGTCGCGGGAAAAAAGGTTACAGGAATAAAGTCACGAACAACTTAAGATCTATGATGGGGAATCTTCTACTGTGAGCTGTCCTCCTATACTGATATGATTGACGTTCAAATGTGATGAACACATAAAACGTGACTATTTTGGACAGGTTTCGATCTGAAGTCTACGTGCATCAATCAATGAAAATAGCCAAATGAAGAGACGGTTTAGAACAAAATAAAATTAATCCCAGTGAACCATGCCATTTATTGTTATCCTCACAAATATTTTAGGTACGTCAACGAAAATGACATTGACTTATCCCCCCTTATAGTTGAAATAAGGGGAGTTGGCTTATCCACAAGCTGGAAAAAAAGGGGGCGTCGACTTATCCAACTGTTGAAAGAACTGAAGGAGACTCATCCAACTGTTGAAAGAACTGAAGGAGACTTATCCAACTGTTGAAAGAAGAGAAGGAGACTTATCCAACTGTTGAAAGAACTGAAGGAGACTTATCCAACTGTTCAAAGAAGAGAAGGAGACTTATCCAACTGTTGAAAGAACTGAAGGAGACTTATCCAACTGTTGAAAGAACTGAAGGAGACTTATCCAACTGTTGAAAGAACTGAAGGAGACTTATCCAACTGTTCAAAGAAGAGAAGAAGACTTATCCAACTGTTGAAAGAACTGAAGGAGACTTATCCAACTGTTGAAAGAACTGAAGGAGACTTATCCAACTGTTGAAAGAAGAGAAGGAGACTTATCCAACTGTTGAAAGAATAGAAGGAGACTTATCCAACTGTTGAAAGAACTGAAGGAGACTTATCCAACTGTTGAAAGAACTGAAGGAGACTTATCCAACTGTTGAAAGAACTGAAGGAGACTTATCCAACTGTTGAAAGAACTGAAGGAGACTTATCCAACTGTTGAAAGAAGAGAAGGACACTTATCCAACTGTTGAAAGAACTGAAGGAGACTTATCCAACTGTTGAAAGAACTGAAGGAGACTTATCCAACTGTTGAAAGAACTGAAGGAGACTTATCCAACTGTTGAAAGAAGAGAAGGTGACTTATCAAACTGTTGAAAGAAGAGAAGGTGACTTATCCAACTGTTGAAAGAAGAGAAGGTGACTTATCCAACCCTTTGAAACAGGGTGCTGCAAAATGACACGATCAGACAAAGACCCGAGGAACCCATCGGTCAATCGGAAAATCCTGTTACATTCCAGTCAAGAGAATATCAGTTTACGCCTTTGAGAAGGCGGTCTGGTTAATGATTGAATGCAGTTTACCAGCTGTAGACATGTAAGTCATCAGTCAGCCGATGCCAATATCTTAGTTTAAAATGGATGCATTAGACTAGCCAATTCTTGAAAACGCGGAGAAACCAATCTTACTGGCATATTTTGTTTCGATTTTGAATAAGAGAAGCGTTTGATATGCGGTGTGTATACAATGATAAGCTGTTGTGATATATTGGTAGCCTTCCAACGCACATCGTTTACCTTTCTTTGTTAGTGGGGTCATTGATACTGTCTAAACTTACTGTCTAATCGGTTGGAAAACTTTATAGAAAAAAAAATTGTCTTTCAGTTGACCCCGACATGCAAGAGCGGTTTCTACCTGGGATATTAGACGGATGGCCCTCACCCAACTTGATAACTTCATGATGCCCAGTTACCGGACTACTCACGCACAGACCTTAAGCGACATAGCCTTGTGTCGTCCAGTGCACAAGATGTGCTTTGTAGGCATGGTTACGTATGGTACGGCTTGGTACGACTTGGTACGGCTTAGTTAAATTCAAGAACACTGCAATGAAATTCGTGTCTTGGTAACGCCTCAGTCACAGCATTGAACCGGGGAAAAAAGCGCGCCATTAGAACATTTTAAAATAGTTTAAATAAGTAAATAAAATGAGAAAACAAGAGGTCGATTGCATAAAGACAGGCTCAGATTTGTACGTCCAAATTCTACAAAAAATAGCACCTCAACAACATCAACAACATCAACAACAGCAACAACAATGGCAGCAATCGATGACCTTCAGGGTTGGCGGTTTGTTGACCTTACCGCAAAAGTGCGCACCATCTTCCCCTGTGAACCTGATACGGACGTGCACTCTAACCTTAATAGCCATTCGGATGAGGGCGATGAATTTGCTAACGAGGGCACGTCACCCACTTGCGAGGTGATCACCTTGTGCTCCAGCCTGGGTCAGTTAAGGCTGTCCGGTCGATTGCGCACATTAGAAACTAAAGCCGACCCAACGTTCTTCAGACACGATCTCTCCCTCCAAGATTTCTGGGTAAAGATTGGCCAAAGGAAGCCAGGTCGAAAAGCTGAAAATGGCTTTGCGAAAAATTGTGAAATGTTCGACAGAAAGTGACAAAGTGGTGTCCATAGTAAAAAAGAAAAAATGCAATTTTTTAAATTTTGTGTGTGTGTGTGTGTGTGTGTGTGTGTGTGTAAAAAATATGACTTTTGACCTACAACTTTCCTTTGTAACTTCACGATGGTTCATCCTGAAGACTCCACCCTATGATTTATCCCGGTGACAGTTCAGTTATCACAATATGCATCTCAGTGATTGCACAGATTGGATGTTCCCTCTGGGTTATCCAGCGGCGTGGAGAGAGGTGATTTCTGTGTGGGAACCAGCTTATAACCCTTAAAAAAAAAAAAAAAATTCCAGGCCTTGTGTATTTTGTCCTGCGAAATCTACACCATCGTCATATTGCGACGGACGGATGCCAGATTGCACAGACGTCTGCAAATTTACTTCATCTTCTTTTCTGGTTCACGAAATTCAAATTTTTTCCTCCCTTTCAACATTATTTTGTTGTTTTTGTTGTTTGGGATACGTGAACGAGGAATTCCGCTAGGTGTTCTCTAAAATTCGTATTGTAGCGTTTTAGGTTAATATACTGATAAAACGAATTTTTAAACTGGTTTCCTTCAACTCTCCTAGAAGTACAGTGTTTGGACACCGGTCAGCGCTATGTCCACCCAGTGGTCAGTCTTAATGTCTGGCTGTCAGTAAGTCTGGACATTTTTGTTATCTCCCTCGAGCAGCCGAGGTTTTGTGACGGGGGGGGGGGAGGAGGGTTCTCTCCAATACTTAACCAACAGCTTAACTCGGCCAGCTTCAGAACCTGTCTAGAGAGTGGGATCGGGATGTGATTCCCTGTGTGTGACTATTGCACTGGGCAACATCTTTAACGGGGGCGTGTTTTCTAAGGTTAAATAACGACCAACTCATCATCTCAAACATGATCACGAATATTTTTAACGAGATGCTGATAATGACAAGTGCCCATCAGAATTGCTAAACCGCAAACAGAAACCTGGCCGAACATTAGCAATACAAATACAGTACCAAAATATGCGGTACTGGAACTCCAGCATCTTGGCTCCAGCCACCACGTGCGCCCGGTAACAATAGGGAATACATATTAAGCAGTTGCTACTGGAAGTGGGTCTCTTTACGCTGACTGGTTGTTACGAAATTTCGCCGTTCTGGAACAGTGCTTTGTCAACGGAAGTCTGATCGTTCCACCAGTGAGTGAAGTTGACTTTCGCAGAAACGCGCTGTCCTATAACAATCTGGGCTCCTCGTAAACGATGGTCGAAATCGTTCCACAATGCAACAGCGTATACATCAACTGCACGAAACATGGCCAGTCTTTCCATGAAATGGAATTGCATTGCTGCGATGACGCAAGATATTCTTAGCTCGATCAGGTGCCGACAACCCAAGGATAAGTCTCATGATAATTCCCGACGTTGTATGACGGCTCTATGGAGTTCAAAGGAAAATTTTGATCCAACAAGATTCAGGGGAAGCTCCACGCGTCAATGGCTTACCGTGGAAAATGATCTATATTAGACCATGACCAAAATACTGTGAAGACTACACGTTACATTCTATAGGTAATTATTGCGTAGCATTGTTAAAGCGACAACCACATCACGAGTGTTACTTAATTAACAGTATGTCTGCAGGCCCTTTTAACGTCATAGCCCCGGGCACAGCAGCGTTAGTTCAATGAGTAATAAATATCTGTCAAAGACCGAAAACTGCCCACTCGACAGACCCTAATAACCTGACCAACACAGGTGCCAGCTCAATGTGCCATCTCTGTAGTACGATGGCCCTAACCACTCGACATAACCTAATAACCTAACCAACGCAGGTGCCAGCTCAATGTGCCATCTCTGTAGTACGATGGCCCTAACCTCTCTCATGTATAGCACCTTAAACATAATACCAAACAGAAAAAGACATTTTCTTCCGTTCCCCAGCAATATATCAGCCTTGCTGAACCAACCAATGCAACACTCAGCCTGTCAAAGTGAAAAGGGGTTGATGTCATAGTTACATTCCATTCAACTGATCAAAGCTTGGATTCAGCCACTTTTACTGAATGGAGACAAGGAAAACGCAATTAAAATAGCAACTAATTGACTTCTAGACTGAGAACCACACGGAAGAAGGCAAAACTTAACAACCTAAATGCTACTTCAACTTCTGGTGGCCTGTACTACTGGAGGCCTGTACTACTGGAGGCCTGTACTACTGGAGGCATGTACTACTGGTGGCCTGTACTGCTGGTGGCTACTGGAGGCCTGTACTACTGGAGGCCTGTACTATTGGTGGCCTGTACTACTGGAGGCCTGTACTACTGGAGGCCTGTACTACTGGACTGGAGGCCTGTACTTCGTCTGCTGGTTGTCAGCGAGACGGGAGAAAGATAAAGACACCAGACACGCAACTTCTGGTCATGCACGGAACGTCAAGCCCGACCCCTACCTTCCCCTACTATTCAATTTCTCGACGCATGAAGAGAATACAATTGAAAAGTTTTTTTAAAAAATCTTTGCAAAGTCATTCCATTTTCCCAGTAATTTCCAGATATCAAAGTTAAAATTAAAAAAAAACAAAAATACATTTGAAAAAATAAAAATAAATTACAATCCGACTTGAGCTTACGACACAGAAACAATGGTTTGCTTTTGATGACAAATGTCATAATTATATAATAATAGGAAACACAATGGAAGAAGTTTTTTTTACACCGCCGGCATTTCATGAAATATGTCTGTGCAAGAGTTCATGATGTCTGTGCAAGAGTTCATGATGTCTGTGCAAGAGTTCATGATGTCTGTGCAAGAGTTCATGATGTCTGTGCAAGAGTTCATGATGTCTGTGCAAGAGCTCATGATTGAACATTTAAAAAAAATAATCTTTTTTAAAAAAGTTCTAAAAGAAAAACGAAGGAAAAAAGAATAGTATCCAAACTCATAACTCTAGAGCAGGTGTCTCTCTCACCTGGAAGTAGAGTCTCACATCGCTTAAGCAGAACTTATTTGAGCAAAATTTGGGACCAACCATGACAAGAATATTATCGTACGCTTCTGGCAATTGTTTTAACTATTCCCACCCAACCTTTTTGATATATATATATATATTTACATACCAACAAAACACACACACACACAAAGTCCAGTGACAAGTGTTTTTTGTTTTGTTGTTTTTAAGGGGGTGGGTGGAGGTTCCACTGGGATCTGATTCCACTGTACATTCCCGCGTAAACAATCTGTATGCGTCTAAAACATACGAGGAGATGGTAGACATCCTGACAAGAATGAACATTACCACTGGATAGAATAATCTCTCGAATAAACACTTTTTCACTGGACTAAACCCAAGTCCAGTTGTCAACATATCGTGTCATCTCCTCAAAACCCAGCCCCCCCCCCCCCCCCAAACATACACACACATACCCGCCTCCCACCCGGCATACTAACGACTAAAGAAAAGCATCCTCCGGGAATACCAAAATAAACAAACGACGTCATCCCTTTTTTTTCTTCCTTTGGCCGTTCCCCCCCCCCCCCCTCTTCCCATCGCCTGATATCGCCGGCTTTCAAATATTGTCTGTAATTAGATATCATTAGGAGAACTCTGTGTCTGTAGTCTCTCACAGCCAGTAGATCTGTGTAATCGAATAACGACAATCTATATTTGGTTAGGACGGATTGGGTTAATAGTACAGTGCACGGTGAAAGGATAGGGATAACGATACGAAGTTAGGGGAAAGAAAGAAAGAAAGAAAGAAAGAAAGAAAGAAAGAAAGAAAGAAAGATAGAAAGAAAGAAAGAAAAAGAAAGAAAGATAGAAAGAAAGAAAGAAAGATAGAAAGAAAGAAAGAAAGAAAAAAAGAAAAAGAAAGAAAGAAAGAAAGAAAGAAAGAAAGAAAGAAAGAAAGAAAGAAAGAAAGAAAGAAAGGAAGAAAGGAAGAAAAGGCAAAGAATGAACGAAGGAGGTAAAGTTTCACAAAGAAAGAAAAGTATAAAGAAAGAAAAGTATAAAGAAAGAAAAAAAGACAGAAAAAAAGAGGGGGTTGGGGGTACGGACTAGAAATAGAAGACAGAAAATGAGATGGGTTCTGAAACGACCCATGTACCGTTGTGTTTGTATGAGATGTGACTTGGTGACGAACGCGGAGCCGCAGAGGAAGCCCATGCCAGGAGGTTTATTGACGGGTACAAACCAACACAATGACCCAATACAAACGTAACATAAGGGCAAACATAACCAGGAAAGCCATGGTTAGAAAAGAAAACATTATGACTATGAGACGATTGGTGTTAAAACAGGCGTGTTGTGTTTGACATAGTGACAGCCCTCCTGATAAATCAAAGTATTGACTTATTTATTTTCTCGCTTGATTTCCTTCGCCGATGAAGGCTTTTCGCCGACACGGCCGCCGTTTCGTGTTGACTTTTTCACGATTTCCCTTACTTTGGGCTACGCATTTCCTTTTACCGAACTTAAACGCAGCGCCCCCTTTTTTTACCCACGCCATAATTATCGTCTTCGATTAATATCAGTTGCACACATTGAAAATACATTAACATATGTATAACAAATATTAAAGCTTACAAATATAAACTACCACCAAATCGAACCCTCGTGAAATCTCAACACAGTTCAATACTGTACTTAGATCAATGCGTAAAAACTATCGAGCACTATTCGAAAATTAAGGGTTGGGGGGTAGGGAGGGGGAGGGAGGGGGGGCAAAACAATTAAAAAACAAGTTGGGTGGTTTCAAATCTCTACTTCGCAACGTTGTTTCGAATACAAAAATATTTAGGTTATCGATATTCGGTATCGCCAGGTTTTACAAATCTGTTTCTCTGCTTCCACCCGGGGTTAATTTCTAAGTAAACAATGCACTGTCTGCTTGTACAAACATTCCATCATTTTGTCTGCCGTCGCTCCACAGAGCTGATCGGGTTGCTCTTGATCGAATTCTTTGGGGGCATTGTCGATGCTGGCCTTTCTTTCACCGACTCTCTAAAAAAGGTAATTTGCAAAGAGGACGTCGTTGAAAACCAAGGGAAGGAATTTGTGGTAGTGACACAAGATCGCCCTTCAGGTGACGCACAAGATGGAAAATAAACAATCTTTAAAACAAAAAAGTCTCCTCTGCCGGTTTTGGACTCAAGAAATGGAGATTCTGGGAAATTGTAACAATCTAAAAAAGTTGTTCTGTTATTAAGTAGTAAATAGCACAAAATAGAAAATACTGTCATAATGTAACCATCAGATAACTATTGTCCCCCTACCCCCAACCCCACAAACCAGTATATTTCAAGGAATATAAAATGAACAGTAAGTAAAGTGTTAATGTCGTAAAATTGTTTCTCTGGATTTTTTTTTTTTTAATTGGCCTGAGAATTGTTTATTTTTAAATCTATGGAGTCTGTACATCGAGGAGTCTCTAAAGTCCAAACATTAACAGATTAAAAGTGAGTCACCGGGAAAAGCTAACTTCAGAATTTCAGATCACTGGGCTTAACTGAAACCAGAGAAAGATCACGGGAGGAAAAAAAAGCAACACTTAAAATCCATGCTGGAAAATCTTCAGCTATGAACTGTCCCGTATTGATACACTTGACCTTCAAAAGTGTTGATAGTGTTCAGAAAGTGAGCATGAAATAAAGTCACGTGAAAAAAGTCATGGACAAAAGTCACAAATTTTGTCAGGAAAAAAGTCACAGGAAAAAAAAATACAATAAAAACTTTGTATTAACCATAATTATATTTGTAAGTCCATATAGTTGTTTATTATAGACTAAACATCAGTAAATGGAAGTAGGAAACGGCTTGTTAGGAACTTGGTTGGATTCTCACTTGGGATAATATGTGCGTGTTATTTGTGTTATGTATACATGAATTCAATGATTTATTCCTAATTAGTTACATTGTTATGCAAGAAGCCAATAAACACGAATTTTACATAACAATAAATAGTAGAAAGCGATTTTGCAGAGATTAAGCTCTTGTCCAAAAAGATTGTCATTTGATTCTCGCCTCTGATCGCCCCGACACGTCTCACATAGTAAGCATTGCCAAATGTTACTAGTTCAGTGATAACTCTATCCAGACAAAGCATCAATGGGATCGATGCGGCGTAGGACTGAAAGATATAAAAATTCATTTGTTTCCAATATTGGCAGCCTTTACCAGGGGCTCCTCACACTATTATCGTAAAACTAATTCCAATTTATTCTTAAAAGTATTTACTTTCAGACTTATCTATTAATTTATTTGATACTCATCAATGCACAATTCTGTGTGTAAGTGTGTGTCTGATTTTCATTTTTTTTTATTTTCTCCCGGTCACTTTTCTACCTATGAAATTCGGTTCCACTTTCTGGCATTTTTCTCTATAATAAACATTTATATGGGCTTACAGATAAAATTATAGTTAGTGCTCAGGTCACACGATCAAATTTAAGTTGAATTGTCGTCAAATTTCTTTGTGAACGCCTTTATGTTGTAAAACAAAATAGTGCGTTCAAAAAGAAATTTGACCCAAATTTGATCACGTGAACTGAGCTTCATAAAAAAAAACATGTTTTCTGCGACATTTTTATCTGCTGTGACTTTTTGGGGTGACCTTTTTTATTGTAACTTTTTTTTTCGGTTCCTTTTTTTGCACAATCCCTGGGTAACACTGAACAATCCCTGGGTAACACTGAACAATCCCTGGGTAACACTGAACAATCCCTGGGTAACACTGAACAATCCTTGGGTAACACTGAACAATCCCTGGGTAACACTGAACAATCCCTGGGTAACACTGAACAATCCCTGGGTAACATTGAACAATCCCTTGGTAACACTGAACAATCCCTGGGTAACACTGAACAATCCCTGGGTAACATTGAACAATCCCTTGGTAACACTGAACAATCCCTGGGTAACACTGAACAATCCCTGGGTAACATTGAACAATCCCTGGGTAACACTGAACAATCCCTGGGTAACACTGAACAATCCCTGGGTAACACTGAACAATCCCTGGGTAACATTGAACAATCCCTGGGTAACACTGAACAATCCTTGGGTAACACTGAACAATCCCTGGGTAACACTGAACAATCCCTGGGTAACATTGAACAATCCCTGGGTAACATTGAACAATCCCTGGGTAACACTGCACAGTCCCTGTGTAACGCTGAACAATCCCTGGGTAACACTGAACAATCCTTGGGTAACACTGCACAATCCCTGGGTAACACTGAACAATCCTTGGGTAACACTGCACAATCCCTGGGTAACACTGAACAATCCTTGGGTAACACTGAACAATCCCTGGGTAACACTGAACAATCCCTGGGTAACACTGCACAGTCCCTGTGTAACGCTGCACAAACCTTGGGTAACACTGAACAATCCCTGGGTTGAACAATCCCTTGGTAACAATGAACAATCCCTGGGTAACATTGAACAATCCCTGGGTAACAGTGAACAATCCCTGGGTAACACTGAACAATCCCTTGGTAACACTGCACAATCCCTGGGTAACATTGAACAATCCCTGGGTAACAGTGAACAATCCCTGGGTAACATTGCACAATCCCTGGGTAACACTGAACAATCTTGGGTAACACTGAACAATCCCTGGGTAACATTGAACAATTCTGTAACACTTCACCATTTTGAATAAAACTGCACACGCTCCATTAAGTGTGTAGCAGCATATAATGTGATTCCGTTAGTTCATTTAAGTGTGTAGCAGCATCTAATGTTTTTCCATAGTTCATTTAAGTGTGTAGCAGCATATAATGTGATTCCATAGTTCATTTAAGTGTGTAGCAGCATATAATGTGATTCCGTTAGTTCATTTAAGTGTGTAGCAGCATATAATGTGATTCCGTTAGTTCATTTAAGTGTGTAGCAGCATATAATGTGATTCCGTTAGTTCATTTAAGTGTGTAGCAAAATAATGTTATCCCATGTGTCTCTGAAATTACGTTCAATCTTTTTTCTCTCTAGTGCGGACTTCTACAAGTGTATGCAACTTCGCCAAAGTCTTCACGTAACACACATACGATACATGTGTTTGTGTAGAGTAGATGCTACATAAACTTAACAATCGATAGAACGGCTAGATAATCGAGATAGCATGGGTTAGAGAGTCATGATGGCACAGATTAGATCATCATGGTGGCACAGATTAGATCATCATGGTGGCACATATTAGATCATCATGGTGGCACAAATTAGATCATCATGGTGGCACATATTAGATAATCATGGTGGCACAGATTAGATCATCATGGTGGCACAGATTAGATCATCATGGGGGCACAGATTAGATCATCATGGTGGCACAGATTAGATCATCATGGTGGCACAGATTAGATCGTCATGGTGGCACAGATTAGATCATCATGGTGGCACAGATTAGATAATCATGGTGGTACAGATTAGATCTTCATGATGGTACAGATTAGATCATCATGATGGTACAAATTAGAAAATCATGGTGGCACGTATTAAATCATCATGATGGTACAGATTAGATCATCACGATGGCACAGATTAGATCATCATAATGGTACATATTAGATTATCATGATGATACATTAATTAGATAATCATGACGGCACAGATTCGATCATCATGATGTCGCAGATTAGATAATCATGGTCGCACGGGTTATAATCATGAGATCAAGGGTTAGATAATCAGGATTTCATGGGTTAGATTATAATGATGGCGATGAAATGTTACTGATGAGAACCACTATGGTCAACGGCTTGAACAAACAGTGGATATTCGACGAAGATCCCAGTGGACAATTCCCTCTCTGAGCCGCACGCACCGCTATTAGCACCGTTGACACAGAGACACGCTGTGACAGGACGTATGGACATTTTACCAGCCGGGCGGGCCAAGCTTCGACGAGGAACTGTCGAGAAGGAGAATCTATCGAAGACAAACACGGGGCCACATTTGATGGCGCTCGGCGCATGTGAAACAGTTTCACCAGTATTTTTAGGCGTAAGCAAACACATCAGGCGAAATTTCAGGCATTTTTGGAGCAGGTCAATAAATACTATTGCAGTTGGAAAGACAAGGTTTTGAACACTAAAAAATAAGATTTTCGTATAAATCCTTTATATGCAATAGTGTGCGACTTACTGTACAGTTCTTTAAAAATCATTGCATTATATTTCCTTCACTTTCTACTTGAAAAACATGAAAAACTGATATTTTTTTTTAGGATAGGGCTGAAAACTTGTCATCGGTAACGAGTCTATGTGCCAAGTTTCAGCTCCACAGGAAGACGGGAAGTGGGTCAATTGCTCTTTCCAAGATCATGCCACACACAAAGAACATGAAAAAAAGGGATTTTTTAATTATTTTTTTTTGGGGGGGGGGGGGGCGGAAAAATTGAAAGAACGCGCTGTCATCGGCAACGAGTCTATGTGCCAAGTGTGGGCTCGATAGGATGACGGGAAGTGGGTCAATTAGCCTTACGAAGATTATGCCCTGCACCCAGCAACACACGAACAACAGCGATGTTAATATAAAAGATTAATTTAAAAAATAACGTTTGGACGTTGTAAATACTCAGCAGTCCCGCACTCAATCATAAGGACCCGAATATAATCTAAATATTTTACTACATAATTATTTTAACGAGCTATTAGATTATTTACGAACGTGTCTATAATTCCATTATGTCCATTGATTCTTGGAAGGCTGCATAATTTCCATGAAAACCCGACAGTTTATTTTTGGTATCCTGACAATTTTCTTCATTATACCCCGACAATTAAGAATATGAAATGGTGTGATCTGGAACATTTGAGATAGGTGTCATTAGAGAAAGGTCAAAAGAAATGCAAGAGGTCGAACTTTGAGTGTTGACTTTAGAATTTTGGGTGTTTACCTCAGGACTTATTGGAAGTGGTAGAACTTGGAGTATTAAGCTCAGGACTTATTGGAAGTGGTAGAACTTGGAGTATTTAGCTCAGGACATATTGGAAGTGGTAGAACTTGGAGTATTTAGCTCAGGACATATTGGAAGTGGGAATGTTTACTTTAGAATTTGGAGTGTTTAGTTCAGGACTTAATGGAAGTGGTATAGAATTTGAAGTGTTTTGTTTAGAACTTGAAGTGTTTAGAACTTGGAGTGTTTAGCTCAGGACTCATTGGAAGTGGCATAGAACTTGGAGGGTTGAGCTCAGGACTTCACTGAAGTGGTATAGAGCTTCCATTAAGTGCAGAACTATAATACACACTCCCAAGTTCCACTATTTCCATCAAGTCCTGAGCTAAACACTCCAGGTTCATTTTGCACTGACTTTTTTTTATATACATATTCCTCAAAACGATTTTAATCGCCGCATACCAAGGAGAATGTGTTTTCATATTTAACAAGAAAGGTCATTCAAGTGTAGTGAGAAGGTGAGCACACCAGACAGCTCAAAGGATCAACTCTAATCCCCTTTACAAGGAAATAAAAGTATCGAGCGGATGAAAGCTAAGGGCAATTTCCACAACCCTTTCCACCCACCGACTGCCCACCCCTTCCATCCAGCAACTGCCCAACCCTTCCATTCACCAGCTACCCCCCCCCCCCCTCCCCCCCCCCCCCCCCCCCCCCCCTCCCCACCCCTCCCCCCCCCCCCTCCCCCCCCCACCCCCCCCCCCCCCACAAGGAAATAAAAGTATCGAGCGGATGAAAGCTAAGGGCCATTTCCACAACCCTTTCCACCCACCGCCTGCCCCCCCCTTCCAACCAGCAACTGCCCAACCCTTCCATTCCCCAGCTCCCCCCCCCCCCCTTTCCATCCGCCGACCTGCCCGACCCTTCGAACCACTTACTACCCACCCTTTCCTTTCAACCACCTCCCCAACCATTTGTCACTCTCTAATTCTCAACTTACTTTCTATCTCGCTATTTCCCTTCACCCCCTGTTACTCACAACTTTCTCCAGGGCTTCTATTCAGTAACATTTTCACTATCTCTTTAAATTCTTCCGACTACTCAATTTTACAACAACAAAAAAATGTAAGGAATTATTTTTCTTCCTATTTCGCTTGCAAGGTAAAAAAAAAAAAAAAAAAAAAGACAACTTGGGGGTGACAGAGAAAGAGGCGGGAGAGTAGGGGGGGGGGGGGGGGAGAGAGAGAGAGAGAGAGAGAATTCAATGCACATATGGCAACAAGACCCAAAGTTGCACGTCTTAAATTTACTTAACTTACTGCTATTAACCTCTATTATTAACACATACACCTTTACGACATACCGACACATACACCCTGACAACACCCCGATACCGACTCACCGACACAAACTCCCCAACACCGACTCCCCGACCCTTCCGCCCCGTCACCGACTCACCCGCACCAAATCATTACTTCACTGAAACGACGAGGGTACACTGATCTCTGCTATTCCAGTTGCATTGTCAACAAAGCGATATCAACTCTATAAAGGACTGTGATGACGAATCTCCAGAAAATGAAATAAAAGTAGCTTGCTTGGCATGAAGATTGATTCATATTATTCATTTTTTTCTATATTAACGGCATCTCATTTGAATGGTTTGAAAAAAAAAAAAAGATTTCTAATATTATCTATTGAAAATACTATTGATATGTTAGTTAGTATTGTTAAAATGGATATTTTGAACATATTGTGACACTACATTAAAGGTTAAAGGATTCTCAGCCTCTGTTAGATCGGACACTCTGGTAAACAAACTGGCAGCGTCTAGTGACACCGATGCCCACCGAGCACCGTCGCGTCGGCACATAGTTCAACAGGCTAGATAATAGCAGGGTCCCTACCTGCTGGCATTGTAGCCTGGTCCCAGAAACACTAGCTCACCTGTTGAGCGAAAGTTCCCCACTGGACATTTCGGGGGGTGGGGGGTGGGGGGAGGCCAGGGCGGCGGGAGAGCCCTACGTGAGGAAAATGTTGTATGAACCAGCTCAGCAGATGGAGCTGGTAGCCAATGGGCTAGCAAGGGTCAAAAGAGAGTAATCTCAGACCTTCACCAGACTATGTGCGTTAGTTAGTAAGCAAACTGGTACACAACAGCTAGCCACAGCTGGAACACAAAAGTGAGCCATAGCTGGTGCACAACATTCAGCCATAGGTGGCGGGCCAAGTCCCTAGGTTGCATAAAGGACGCCAATATTTTTTACATGTCTTTGTACTGTTCTTTCTAACATACTGTCCCGACTTCTCTGCACTGGTCCGTTGATCCAAGCATAAAACAAAGAGACCGATAAATGGGGGGGGGGGGGGGGGGGGGGGAGGGGGGGTTT
>CAXITT010000029.1:1734814-1749125 GCA_964033795.1 Lymnaea stagnalis
TGTCAAAGGGACATGAAAGCAGCCAAAATACATACAAGTGACTGGGAGTGTAAGGCAAAAGACCGATCTACGTGGCGCACAGTTGTCAAAGAGGGCGTCATGGTAGCCGAGGAGCGAAGAATGGAAGAGGCTGCAGACAGAAGAGTTAGGAGAAAGGCCAAAACATTTGGAAGCACAGAACTCGTGTGTAAAAACTGTGGTAAAGACTGTCACTCAAGGATAGGACTGCACAGCCACTCGAGAAAATGCAACCCAACCCAACGGTGATGCACCATCGTCTCACGAGACGGAAGGATGCCGATAGTTATTTCAAGGGTTCTAAAAATGTTGGGGATAGTCATTTGTTTCAAAGGGGTCTCAAATTAATTATATTAATTTGGTAATGTTTATGGGTATCTATTTAACTCACAGCTTAAAAGCGGGAAAGGTAGTGGGTGGGTGGGTGGGATTCGAGCATGGCATTGTTGCGCACCCAGTGTTGTGTTTTACTCTGCGCGGTGTGTCTTGTGTGTTTGTTTGTTGATGGACGTTCTTGGCTTCACGGGGGCTCTGACGTATTCGTGATGTGATTTTATGTACGCGTGACGTAGTGTCTAGACTGTCTTTGAGTAAGTGCTATTCGTTTGGCAGTCAGTGTCTGGTTTTTATGTCGGAGGGTTGTGTGAGTGTTATCCTCTAGCGCAGACCCGCACAACTCAAAATGTAAGGCGGGCCGTAATACTTTATGAAAAACGTGTGCGGGCCAAAATAAAAATAGGTCAGTGGGAGGGGGGGGGGGAAAGCTATTAAGAAAATAATAAGTATAAACACTATTTCGTTACTTTGCGGGCCACAAAGTGGGTGCTGGCGGGCCGCATGTGGCCCGCGGGCCGTATGTTATGCAGGCCTGCTCTAGCGAGGTGCGCTACATCTTTGAAATACTGTATGACCAGATGATAAACAACTGTTTTGGGAATCGGACCAGTTTTCAGGTTTAAGCAGATTACAAGTTATGAACGTGTACACGAATATGACGTGATCAACACACTCGTAAGGACACGCCACGCATGTCAGTTAAGTGGAAACATCCGTTTTTTTTTTTTTTTGTTGTTTTTTTTTTTTTAAATTAAAAAAAAATATTTTTACAAAACTTTCAAAGACCGTGATGATTTCTTTTTTTCCAATTTTTTTCAAAACAATCCAGACTTTGGACATTTTATTTTTTTTTTTTTGTTGTTTTTTTTTTTCTTTAAATTAAAAAAAAATATTTTTACAAAACTTTCAAAGACCGTGATGATTTCTTTTTTGCCAATTTTTCTCAAAACAATCCAGACGTTGGACATTTTTTAGGCAAGCCTTTAAGGGCCATGCGAACCCTGTCAGGGGCGAAAAACCACCAAGTCATGATACAAACACGAATTTTTATACAAAGACCAACCAATAATACCAACACCGAGACATGATAAAAACACGAATGCACCCCCCGTTCCTGGTCAGACAAAGTCTTGTCTGGCCCAAGTCCTCCGGTAAATATTCATAGCGGTGGATCCAGTACACCATTGGACGATGAACTACAAGTCACGTGATCAAGAGGGGGCTTCATAGAGTTACGGGTAACCCCGACTGTAAAACATCCTGGTACATGATGCACATAATGTGAACGACAGGGGTTCTCTCTCCCCCCCCCCGTACACCACAGCGTCCATCGAATTAAGATTTAGTACAAATTCATCAACAGCCGATTGGTGCCTTCGTCTCCATCGCGGTTTGGTAACAGCCGGGCGGCCACCACCTAATAAAGGAACCGTTGTAACTAAGTCAGCTGGAAAGGCGCAGGGAGTTCTAACGTTATGCGTGTGGGGAGAATTGATTGGGGCTACAAGTCGCAACAACTAAATAGTTACTTTTGTCCATCGTTATGGATGTATCACCAGTTATGTTGATGTGGTTGAAAATCGAATAATTTAAGGATACTTGTCGGTCCGGGCCGTTTCACATACAAATAGTTGCTGTTAATAAGTTGTATATTTTTTTTAAATAATATTTTTATTTTTACTTTAATTCCGTAACATTAGTGGTTTTAGTTGTGTGTTGTTGTTGTTGTTTTTTATTTCGACGCATAACGTTCACACACAGTAAGCTCCAAGTGTGTTAACAGAACACATCAGCCCCCCCCCCCCTAAACCCACCCCTAAGAAAAAAAAGGCCAGTCTATAACACAGAATTTTGTTTTTAAAAATCAAACTTAACATCAAGGTGTCTGTAAGTTGTGTTCATTCCTGAGACGACCCCCCCCCCCTCTTCCCCAATTACCAGTGCTTCTGGTGTACCGGGTGACCCTGCTTTTAACGCCAGCCACATTCCGACCATAAATCCCCAACTCAAGAAGTTTGGTAGAGGAGGGGGATAGGGGCGCCAGATGTGTGTCGGGCACAGCTATAAATTCGGCAAAGGATATGAGGAAAGGAAGATCATCATCAACGATGCTATAATTACATTAAAATATTTACCAAAGATTATTCACGGCCAACGATGCTCAAGGGATTTGTCGAGATAGTAAATTTTAAAAATGTAAATGTGAATTCGGAATCGAATAATAAACAAAACGTAAGGCCGATACTTGCAAAACACGATATTGGACGTTGACATACGTAGTGTTTGGGGGGTAGGGAAGAGACCACATGCCATGTGAGCTACAAGAATAAAAAAAACCGAAATGATTACTATAAACTACTGATATCAAGATGTATACACTGTTTCATTTCCTTGAACAATTTAGTTTGCAACATACTAATTTGAAATCATCACATACTTTTCAGATTCATACTACCGCTACAGAAGCATGCGTTTTTCATGAAGAGTGAGAAGGTGGGACAAAAAAGAAAAATGGAAATGGGTAAAAAAAAAAAAGGGAGAGAGGGGGAGAGAGAGATAAAAGAGGTAGAGAGTGAGAGAGAATGAGTAGATATTCAAAATGACGTGCAGAAAGGTGGACAAAAATAGGAAAGAGAGACAAACAGACAAATACCAGAGGAAAGACAAGGCATTGCCTGAAAACCACATTATAGAAATCAATACAGTTAATTGTCTAGGTATGAAAGAAAGTATGGCGTAATGATGTGTTAAAATAGCGCGCAAAAATAAAATTCCCGATAACTGCACAAAATGAGATTCTTTACAATAACGCAAGTGCGTTTGGTGCGTAATAATATTTTCTTTTCATTTATTACAGAAATAGTCTGTAACTTTGGCATCATAAATCTTCGGTGTAAAAGGGAGTGGGGAATTAGATTATGAACATAGTTCAGGGACGTGAAAAAAAAAGTTTGGGGTGGCTTACACTGGGACGTAGAGGAAGGGTGGGCTGTGTTTCACTAATTGGGATCCTTATAAAGAGTGTTAGATGAGTGCATGTTTGGTCAAGTAACTTAAGTTCACGCATTAGCGCCACCATTATGTGGTGGGCCATAGCATACGAAAGGCAACGCATCAAGTTTTATGAAACCAGTTCAACTTTTGTAACGACCAGTGGAATTAGCTAAGTGATTGTAACGACCAGTGGAATTAGCTAAGTGATTGTAACGACCAGTGGAATTAGATAAGTGATTGTAACGACCAGTGGAATTAGCTAAGTGATTGTAACGACCAGTGGAATTAGATAAGTGATTGTAACGACGAGTGGAATTAGATAAGTGATTGTAACGACCAGTGGAATTAGCTAAGTGATTGTAACGACCAGTGGAATTAGCTAAGTGATTGTAACGACCAATGGAATTAGCTAAATGATTGTAACGACCAGGGGAATTAGCTAAGTGATTGTAACGACCAGTGGAATTAGCTAAGTGATTGTAAAGACCAGTGGAATCAGCTAAGACGCTAAGTGATGCATCTCAGCAGCCCAACCAGGAAGTGAAACACATTTGAAAAGATTTTTTTCTTCTTTTTTCCTTCTTGCAACTGCAAGACAAAAAGTTCTGTAGAATTCTCAATGACTTCCTGGGTTATTCATCTTCAAATTCATTTAAAAGGATATTCATGTGTTTAAGAAAATAAGGAGCGAAATTAACCCTGTGCAAGATTTATGACGTTCATTCCGTCCAATTATTTATCGTTGGCATGTAAGAATTATGTAACAATTAGGAATGTTATATCTTTTATTTTAATTATTATTAATTTTTTTTTTTTTTTGGGAGGAGGGGGGCAAACCGTATATCTGTTTACGAGTTTCGGGTTTAAACCGTGTATCGCTTTTAACAACGCTTTGACCACTGTTTCGTACTGCAATATCAGCTTGAAATGATTTTCTTTTTGTTTACGATCGTATGCGGTAGTTGAAATATATCTATTTTTAGAACTGCAATTTCCAATGGTCCAGTTTGGTACCGAGACTTGACCCCATAGATCAATCTCTTAACGACCACAAAGCATGTGATGGTTAACGTATATTTATTGCCAGTGATCAGACTTCGGTATGGTCAGATTTCGGTATGGTCAGACTTTGGTCTGGTCAGGCAAGTGAAGAGAGTTTTGTCTAATAATTAGAGACTCCCAATTTTGTACAGTTTACAAAATGCGTTTATTATCTTAAGCTGTCATATTTATTAAAATAATACTAGTTTTTAAGAAAAATTTAGATTTATATTTATTAAAATAATACTAGTTTTTAAGAAAAATCTAGATTTATATTTATTAAAATAATACTAGTTTTTAAGAAAAATCTAGATTTATATTTATTTTAATGAAAAAAAAATGTTTTAAAATCGATTACCTAAATTCCGATTAACTTTTAACACCATCGGTAATACAAAAATGACTAGAGCCAATGGTGCGGAGGAGAAACTCAACAAGTTAATACACATTGTGCGACCTAGCCAACAAGGGAAGATATCTGGATCCGACGGCCTGAGTGTCTGGGTCAACTCATTGTGGCTAGACGGATACCGGATGTTCATGACCAGGAGAATAGACCCGGTCGCTTGGTCAAAACTGTCTCCCAGGACAACGGGGCATTCAACTTTTGGGATCATCACTGGAGTCGGCCAATTATCAGGGATTTAGGAGATGAGCATCCGGAAATTTGTTTGAAAGAAATTTCGACGATGAAAAATTGATCGACGGTACTTTGATCGAACGGAAATTTGGTCGAATCTTATTTTGCAGTTCACACGTTAAAATTTTGTGCCACATTTCTTTTAGAACGCATTATTTTGTTTTAATATATATAGATAGTATATAGTATAGTGACGCCATCTCAGTTCCCTTCCTCAGTGGGAAGCCATCTCAGTTCCCTCGATCAGTGCTAAATTACACATGAAATCCTGTTTTCGGTGCTGTGATACTGACAAGATGGCGGACATACTTAAGGAAACGATGGCTGAACTACTAAAGGACATCATGGCTGACACACTAAAGGACAACATGGCTGACATACTTAAGGACAACATGGCTTACATACTTAAGGACAACATGGCTGACATACTTAAGGACAATATGGCTGACATACTAAAGGACAACATGGTAGACATACTTAAGGACAACATGGCTGACATACTAAAGGACAACATGGCTTACATACTTAAGGACAACATGGCTGACATACTTAAGGACAATATGGCTGACATACTTAAGGACAACATGGCTGACATACTAAAGGACAACATGGTAGACATACTTAAGGACAACATGGCTGACATACTAAAGGACAACATGGCTTACATACTTAAGGAAACATGGCTGACATACTTAAGGACAACATGGCTGACATACTTAAGGACAACATGGCTGACATACTAAAGGACAACATGGTAGACATACTAAAGAACAGGATGGCTGATATGCGCAAAGGACAAGAGGGTAGACATACTACAGGACAAGGGGCTTGTTAAATTCATCTTATTGTACAGAGCAATTTTTGTACACCAAAGAGCATGTTTGTACACCAAAGAGCATAAGTGTACACCAAAGAGCATGGCTGTACACCAAAGAGCATGTTGTACACCAAAGAACACGGTTGTACGTCAAAGCTATTTGGGGCAAAGTTAACCATGCATTGGCATCAAAACGCCTCGTCGGATACTAGTCACCTATAATACTTGACCCATGCCGTCCACTGAGATCAGCGGAAAACCCCACGAGAGCGCACCTGACGGCCGATGATCTCTCACGCCAGCAAGACTCAGAAAACTGAACTGTACAACTAGTGACACCCAGCAGATACGTCAAGATTATTGAGGTCCGGTGGATGCGTTTCATTGGAGATGATAAGTACCTGACGATCTACAAAAGATATAGTCTTTTTAGTATACAGATCTTGACTTCAACTTCTGGATAACGCAAACGTGGGTGAGATAACAGAACAATTACGGAGCGTTTCGTGCCAAATTGTGTCTCCTTTGGAAGCATTTTGTACGCTGCATTAGTTCTACGGGAAAGTATTGTCGAGTGTCTCGCGGCTTTAAGAGGATATCATTTGGATAATTCACTAGCTAATATAATCCTGTATTCTAAGTTGCGTGCCGTTCATTTATTCTATGTTTCCAAAGTGGCTAAACGCTTGCAGCTTGATAAATGCGTGGCCGTAAGCAATAGAAGTTCTCGCCGTCAACTTTGGTGAACTGATCGGTATTAATCACCATAATATACATTAGCATTTGCGCTTCGTGGGTTTATAGCCTAAATATTAGCTACTTTATGGTGTGAACTTGTATTTGTTTCGACTCATGGTAAAGAGTCGGTGTTTCAGTTCTCTTTGCAGTTCAATACACAAATTAGAAATGCACTGTTTTCACATTGATAGTTTGATAATCCTCTGTTACGCTTAGGGGTGGACATGGGAGGGGGGGGTGAGACTAGTCAAGGCGGCCCCTTTTATAGATTTTGATGGCTCTTGGATTTCTATATTAAATTTTCCATAGTACTTAAAATAATTAAATAGAAAGGGAGTAGGTAGAAGCATAACGTCTTTAACTTTTGAGCCAGTGTTTCCCAACTTTTTTTTTTGTGTGTGTGCCATTCCCCACATAAGCCTTTCTAAAATTCCTATGCCCCCTATTATATGATTTTTTTCCAGAGATTTAGCTATGGGTAAAGAAATTTCATAACTAGGTTCAAGAGTACGATTGACAATTGCAGTATGAGCAGTCAACATAGACTTAAAGGTTTGTGGTGGGGTTGAGTGAATATAAAGTGCTGTTCTTTATTTCATAAATGTATTTTATTTTAATGTCATGATTATGTCTCTTTTATTCAAAAATTTTTTTTTTTAAAGTTTGAAAGTAATTTAAATGTGATTTGATATGAGCGCAATGTTTGCCCTTCAAATGGGCCCCAAGACGTTTGGTTTTTCAAATTGTAGACAGCTCATTTTCGAATTGCCCCCTTTGACAATGAAATGCCCCCCAGTGGGGCGTGGACCCCACGTTGGGAAACACCGCTTTAAGCCAATATTAATTAATCACGGCAAATTAAAGTATAGCTGACCTGCAGGACATTTCTGCAGACCAGCAGTTAAATATTCTTGGACAGTGCGATGATATCAGGATTACGGAACTGAAGGGGTCGGGGGAGTGGGGTCAGTGTGATTAAATTCGACAAATTAAATTAACTCATTTGCTCGTGTCGTAGGTATGGATTCAAGATTTATTTCAGACTAGAATGCATATACATGGACATAGAATACACAGACATGGACATAGAATGAACAGACATGGACATAGAATGCACAGACATGGACATAGAATCAACAGACATGGACATAGACATATAATGCATAGACGTGGACATAGAATGCATATACATGGACATAAAATACATAGACATGGACATAGAATACATAGACATGGGCATAGAATAAATAGACATGGGCATAGAATACATAGACATGGACTCGTCTTGGATACTCTCACATCAACAGATGAGAAAAATCTTCCATTCAGGCAGAGAGGACAGCAAACATTTATCAGATAAGTTGATCTGGTGCACATTGGGGATTTAAAGCCACACACCCACACACACACACCCACACACACACACCCACACATCCACACCCACACATACCCACACACACATACACCCACACACTCACCCACACACACACACACACCCACACACTCACACACCCACACCCACACCCACACACCCACACACACACAAACATCACTCTGACGGGACGGCCATAAATTATCAAGTTTTATGTGGCTCTTAGGAAATCTTTGCTTACCGATATTTGCATGCGTGCTACTCACCTGCGTGGGACTGGCATCTCATTAAGAAGCCATAGATTCCAGTTTTTTAGTTGGTGTTTACGGGTGAGGGCAGTAAAAACAGGAGCTTCCGTGCCCTTCCTTCCACCTTGCCTTGGATTGTTATCGTGAGTTTTATAACGCGGAATATAAATCTAAGTGCAGATATAGAGCAGGAGTTATAGACACAGAGAAGGCGTATCGACATGGAGCAGGAGTTATAGACACAGAGAAGGCGTATCGACATGGAGCAGGAGTTCTGGACACAGAGAAGGCATATCGACATGGAGCAGGAGTTATAGACACAGAGAAGGCATATCGACATGGAGCAGGAGTTATAGACACAGAGAAGGCACATGGGGCTTAGAGCAGGAGTTATAAACACAGAGAAGGCAAATGGGCACGGTTCATGGATTACCTTCCACATACAATTCTAGAAATGGGATACTTTATTAATGGATATATAAATAACGAATTTTTTAACATACATGGCATGGCTCTTTCTTTAAAAATGTTATAGAAAAATAAAATGAGTCTTTGATTGAGAAAAACCTTTATACCAACTGCAAGACTCGTAGCTAAGCCTTTATTATTACATCAAGCACGTAAGGTTTACAGGACGACCAAACAACGCAAAGAAATTATGCATCTGATTTTAATCCATTAGAAATCGTGCTATGCAATGAAGGACTAGAAATGTACGAGCGTTCGTGAGTTTTTCGCACGTGTGTTGAAGAAATGGAGGAGTCCCGACAAATATTGCTGATTTGCAACGTTGGATCGCCACGAGAACTTAACGCCAACAAAACCATCGTTTTTTATCGCGCACTATTCAGATGAGCACGCGCCTGGGTCCTGGCCCGAGTAAACTCTCACCAGAACTAATGCTCTGACTCTGCTCGACAGAGCCAATCAAATTACATTGTTTGTCCTCGTGACCCGTTCAGAGGCTGCTAGTTCCTTGGTGCCGTGTTGACGGTTTCAAAAAAAAAAAAAAAATGCGACGGGGGTGATGATAGGGTCACAACGTTAGACACGACCAGTTACCGGGGCTTTGACCCAAGCAAAGTCCTCTTTCAGTGGTAGTAAACTCTCACCAGAACTAATGCTCTGACTCTGCTCGACAGAGCCAATCAAATTACATTGTTTGTCCTCGGGACCCGTTCAGAGGCTGCTAGTTCCTTGGGGCCGTGTTGACGGTTTCAAAAAAAAAAAAAAAAATGCGACGGGGGTGATGATAGGGTCACAACGTTAGACACGACCAGTTACCGGGGCTTTGACCCAAGCAAAGTCCTCTTTCAGTGGTTCCCAAACTTTTAAGTTTGGCGGACCGGTGAACAAGTTTCGAAACTTTACCAGGGACCGGTGCATGATTTATTTTTATACTTTTATTTCTATTAGACAATACATATTTATTTTATGGGGACCGGCAGCGTTAGACATTCGGACCGGTGAAGGTCCGCGGACCACACTTTGGGGACCACTGCTCTAGAGGAACCTGGTAATCTTCGGCTTTTGTGTGGAGAATTTTCTCACCCGCACAATACAAGTTATTTGTTATATGTATGAATATTATAAACACCATTATTAGTGAAGCTGTGGGATTTATAAGTATATTCCGTAACAAATTCCGAGCTATGACGAACTTGCTTCTCCATAAACGAGTGTGCCTCCCGAGGGAAATTCATGAAATGGTATGAAATAGTAGAACAAGGAGTGTGGAAGCTTGAATGAAAGGTTAGACAATAAGGTGGGAACGTTTCGGCCAAGAGCCTTCGTCGGCGAACAGGACAAATAAAAATAAGATAAGCAACAGGCACAATAAAAAAAAATAGTAAAATTATAACAGAGCTGATTTCTTCTATTGTATTTAAAAATGTCTGTTCGCAATATTCTTCTCTGTACTACTTCGATACGCATTCAAGGATAGCAGTGAGGGAATCTGGTTACACACCAGAGCTGATGGAGGACTTTTCAACACTGCCCGCCTCCGAGCCAAGACCAAAACGACAGATGTCCTAATTCGCGAGCTACTATTTGCGGATGATGCGGCACTAACAGCACACACAGAAACTGGCTTGCAACATCTCGTGTCAAGCTTCTCCAATGCCTGCAAAGAATTTGGTCAGCAAATCAGCTTGAAAAAGACAAACATCATGGCCCAAGACACTCGACCTCCACCTAACATAAAAATCGATAATGAAAGCTTGGAGGTTGTGGACAGCTTCACCTACTTGGGGTCCAAGGTCTCCAACACACTGTCCATTGAAGAAGAAATTAACAGCCGAATCGGCAAGGCAGCTGCCACGATGGCTAAACTAAATAAACGGGTCTGGCAAAACACCAAGCTAACGGAGAAAACAAAACTGTGCGTCTATCGAGCTTGTGTCATGGCAAGAAAAAGTGACTAATAGTGAGGTCCTAATGCGTGCGAATACCCAAAGCATGTTCACAATCCTTAGTGAAAGACGCCTGAGATGGCTAGGTCATGTTAAAAGAATGAGTCCAGGCCGCATTCCGAAAGACCTCCTATATGATGAACTTGCTTCGGGAAAGAGGAAAACAGGTCGTCCATGTCTGCGATTTAAAGATGTCTGTCAAAGGGACATGAAAGCAGCCAAAAATACATACAAGTGACTGGGAGTGTAAGGCAAAAGACCGATCTACATGGCGCACAGTTGTCAAAGAGGGCGTCATGGTAGCCGAGGAGCGAAGAATGGAAGAGGCTGCAGACAGAAGAGTTAGGAGAAAGGCCAAAACATTTAGAAGCACGGAACTCGTGTGTAAAAACTGTGGTAAGGACTGTCACTCAAGGATAGGACTGCACAGCCACTCGAGAAAATGCAACCCAACCCAACGGTGATGCACCATCGTCTCACGAGACGGAAGGATGCCGATTATTATATATTATTATATTTAAAAATAAAAATAAATTAAATTTTGAATTTTCTTGGAGGAGGAGAATGCACTCAACCACTAAATCCCCCAATGCAGATAGACCAATAAATATCATAGTTTGAATGGCCAATAACAATGACAAATATAGTTTAAATTACCAATAACAATGACTAATTAAATATCATCGTTTGAATGACCAATAATAATGCCTTATATTATAGTTTGAATTACCAATAACAATGACAAATATCATAGTGTGAATGACCAACAGCAATAATTAGTATAGTTTGATTAGTGAACAATCCAAACATGTAAACACAAGTGGGTACAGAAATCGGCCTTGCCACAAGAGCAAGAATGTCTGACGGCTGGACACCGCATCCGGTACATTTAGCCAGCTCAACGTGCACCAGATGACCACCGCATCCGGTACATTTAGCCAGTTCCACTGACTGACCACGGCTGGCGGCCCCATTAGTAAGCACCGACTGAAATGTTACATCGGAGATCTTGTCCGGCGGTTGATGTTTTCTGAATACCAAATGGAAAGGGTTTATAGATGCCGAGCGCCGGAAAAATTTCCATACTCCATTTCCCCAAACCCTTTCTGCCCCCCCCCCGGCGTCCCCGGCGTTTAGCAGCGTCAATGCCCAATGGGAGCTGAGCGAAATACGCTCCAAGATTGCTCCGCGATGATTTAGTGCCAAGAGGTGGCGACTTATGACTGGCCACACGCCGGAGACAATGCTAATGACCGGCCCCTCAGCGCGTGCCGACTGCACTTAATCGTAATATAATCCTGCATTTTCTGGTCATGGCATTAGCCAATTTTTAATCTTTAAGCCAAAATCAGCCTCGCTGGCATCGTCTGCGTGTTATTTTTACTTTCGTCTTATTGTTAAATTTGCTTACTTTTACCATAAACTTTTGTTACTTATGCAATGCCGAGTAGAACCCACAAACAAAACAACAACAAAAACCCACAAAAAACCAAACCCCACTCCAATTGGTCACGGCATTCTGTCAGTGCTATTTTAGATAACTCCTTTTAATGTCTTGTTGTTGTTGTTGTCGTTGTTGTTTGAATGTGCCTAGCGACATCAGCTCTGTATTAATGTTCCAGCAAATATAGAATAGCTTCTCGGAAATAGGAAGATGTTTTACGATATGCCAACCGTGAACAGCTTCTTAAACTACCATTCCATGCACAACCGGTACATCCCGGAGTAAAAGACATCAGTGGGGAATGACGTCCTTGAGTATATGCCATCAGTGGTGAATGACGTCCAGGAGTAAATGATATACAGGTATGAATGATATCCAGGAACAATCCACATCTATATGTTAAAATTCAATCTCTCTCTCTCAATTTTATAACAGTTAAATAGAGCCAAGAGTGCAGAGGGCACACGGAGTTAGCTACTAAACACCCACCCCTTCTAAGACACCCGAGAATAAAGATGGAGACCAAAGCAAGACCAGTTGTCTTTATTCCAACCCTTACTAACCAGTATCAGACATTGGTCTGAATGCAACTCTCCTGGACAAACTTTTCCCCCTGAGAGACTAGAAGGTTAAGTCTCGTGATATGAGAAGGGAAATAGATACGGAACTTGGAAATGAGACAAATGGTTGGTGATTTCCAACCGTCCAATCTATGACCCAACTACCGAGGACAATTTGGAACCTAAACATGAGCACGCATCACAGAAAATACGTCGCCTCCTCTTGGAAGAGCAACAGCGGGAGGGAGGGAGGGGGGTCTGTTTTAATTTAAATGCACCAAAAATTCAGTTTTGGCAATATTTTGGTGGATTGATGTTAAAAATAAATATACCATATCATCAATGATCACATAAGGATACATTTGTACAATTACTCGAACCCACCTAATTTCTTCAGCTACTTAAAATTACTCCTTGGCACATAGAATGCATTCGACATCAACACCATTCTTTTATCACGACCTTCCTTTAAATCATTGACATGTGACTTAACTGTGGTGTTAGCTAAAAGAAAATAATCAATCTATACCGTTTAGCTTTAAGTGCATTTCAATTAAAAAACATGCTGCTTAAAGAAAATTCAATATGTTTATTGATCTGCTCTCGTCCCATTATTTGGATGCTCACCCAACAATTCATTAGTTCCAGTGGCTGAGTTCATTAAGGGCCAGACTCAGCTAGGCGAGAGCGATCCAATTGGGTCATCGGATGCCCGTTTCAAGCAGACAACGTAATAAAATAAATGTTTTAAAAAAAACAACCAAAACAAAAAAAAAAACTCGTCTCAACCCCCGTCTGGGGTACTCACTCCTGCCACGCCGTACGGCTCTTTTTCAAGTGGGGGCGAGTCCGATTACATGGGGCTCTAATGACGGCGGAAGTCCAGCAATTGATGTCGTAGGAGGCCGATAATTATAGTTTTGAATGAAATGGGCGATACCGATACGGGGTGGGGGTGGGCTTAAAGCAGATCGGAATCGGCCCGTTGGGGAAACAGAGAACAGCTTTAGTCAATAACTTAATTACTTTCGTTTTTTTTTTGTTTTTTTGTTTTTTAAACAGAATGACATTGAATATTGAAAAGTGTTTATGAACGTAATCGATAAGTTAACACTTCTTTACCTTAGCTCGTGTCCAAGAGTGATATGTTATTAACGAAGAGAGCATTTTAGTATGGACATCTGGAAAGAAAACGCTTTCTTTGTTTTATATATTGAAAAAAATTACTTTAAAATAAATAATAATCATGAGAAAAAGAACAACTACAGAAAACTCGATTGGATCGAAGCAAAAACGTTGTGCAAATGTGAAACATGTTAGATGTCATGAACAAACGGGAGAGATGGGGCGGGATGGGAGAGTGGGACAGGGTGAGACTGGGACAGGGTGAGAGTAGGACAGGGGAAGAGTGGGACAGGGTGAGACTGGGACAGGGTGAGGCTGGGACAGGGTGAGAGTCGGGGCCGGGTGGGAGAGATGGGAAAGAGTGTGTACATTCAGGGAGAGAAATTAAGAAGAGAGAGAGAGGGGAGAAAGAAGTAAAGGGTATAGAAGTTTTTAGCAATTAATATGTATAAACATGAGATTTGTACACTGATGGTAACAATGATGTGTGTGATGGTTGCAAAAAGGGGGGGGGGGCGGGCGTACCGCGAGGAAGTTGGACATGTTGCAAAAAAGGGGGGGGGG
>CAXITT010000029.1:1758528-1799840 GCA_964033795.1 Lymnaea stagnalis
CAGGACTTGGGCGGGCCAAAAGAAAATAAGACAGGACTTGTGCGGGCCAAAAGAAAATAAGACAGGACTTGTGCGGGCCAAAAGAAAATAAGACCGGACTTGTGCGGGCCAAAAGAAAATAAGACCGGACTTGTGCGGGCCAAAAGAAAATAAGACAGGACTTGGGCGGGCCAAAAGAAAATAAGACAGGACTTGGGCGGGCCAAAAGAAAATAAGACAGGACTTGTGCGGGCCAAAAGAAAATAAGACAGGACTCGGGCGGGCCAAAAGAAAATATGTCATGGGGAAAGCTATTAAGAAAATAATAAGAATAAAAATTATTTCGTTACTCCGCGGGCCACAAAGTGGGTGCTGGCGGGCCTGTGTTAAAGGATTCAGGGTGACGCCTAATAGGGGAGATGACGTCATGTCTATCTCATAATACAGTAAAGTCAATGCCACGACGCAAGCGTTAAAAGTTAGGATGACCTGAATAGGTCAACTCGAGTCAAGATTTCCGTCAAGTAGAGAAAGGAAACGTTCAATTGCAAATTGTGTTCAACGGATGGTGATGTTCAAATGACAGTCACGTTCATCTGAAGGTCGTGATAAAGTGAAAATTACGTTTAACTGAAGGAGTTTTGGTCAAGTGAAGGTGTTTTGTTCAAGTCAAGTGAAGTTGTTTTTCCTCAAATGAAGGTGTTTTTTCTCCAAGTGAAGGTGTTTCTGTTCAAGTCAGGTGAATGTGTTTTTGTTAGAGTAAAGGTGTTTTTGTTCAAATGAATGTGTTTCTGTTCAATTCAAGTGAATGTGTTTTGTTCAAGTGAAAGTGGTTTTTGTTCAAGTGAAGATGAATTTGTTTAAGTGAAGATATTTTTGTTCAAGTGAAGATGAATTTGTTTAAGTGAAGATGTTTTTGTTCAAGTGAAGATGCTTTTTTTCAAGTGAAGGTGTAAATGAAATCGTTTTCAAATACTTAAGACGGACATGTTGAAATGGATTAGCAAAGATCTATTTTCCAAAAGTGAGAGATAGCAATAACATCTGACACAACAGTTTGAGTCAACAATAATATCCTGTAAAAAAATGGGTTAGTAAGGGGTTAGAATAAAGTCTGACACAATAGTAGGGGTCACCAATAAAGTATGAAACAATAGTAGGGGTCAACAATAAAGTATGACACAATAGTAGGGGTCACCAATAAAGTATGAAACAATAGTAGGGGTCAACAATAAAGTCTGACACAATAGTAGGGGTCACCAATAAAGTATGAAACAATAGTAGGGGTCAACAATAAAGTATGACACAATAGTAGGGGTCAACAATAAAGTATGACACAATAGTAGGGGTCAACAATAAAGTATGACACAATAGTAAGGGTCACCAATAAAGTATGACACAATAGTAGGGGTCACCAATAAAGTATGAAACAATAGTAGGGGTCAACAATAAAGTATGACACAATAGTAGGGGTCAACAATAAAGTATGACACAATAGTAGGGGTCAACAATAAAGTCTGACACAATAGTAGGGGTCACCAATAAAGTATGAAACAATAGTAGGGGTCAACAATAAAGTATGACACAATAGTAGGGGTCAACAATAAAGTATGACACAATAGTAGGGGTCAACAATAAAGTATGACACAATAGTAGGGGTCACCAATAAAGTATGACACAATAGTAGGGGTCACCAATAAAGTCTGACGCAATGGTAGCGGTAGGAAATAAAGTTTAACGCCATAGTGTGGCTTAGCAATAAATTCTGACACAATATAGGGGGTCAGAAATAATCTCCTTCACAATAGTAGGTGTAATGCATAAACTCAGCTACAAGTGAGCCATAAACTCAGCTACAAGTGAGCCATAAACTCAGAGACAAGTGAGCCATAAACTCAGAGACAAGTGAGCCATAAACTCAGAGACAAGTGAGCCATAAACTCAGAGACAAGTGAGCCATAAACTCAGAGACAAGTGAGCCATAAACTCAGAGACAAAAGTGTAGAGCTTAGAATAACCTTCGACTCGTTTGTAAGGATTAGCAATTGCACTGACTTAAATCGCCCAAATGTGCGGTTATTTTTCTATCAAGTCTCAACATTCTATCAAGTTTCAACATTCTATCAAGTCTCAACGTTCTATCAATCTTAAGCTGACCGAGGACAGAGTTCAGAACTATGATTTTGAAGATAACTCATTAGACCAGGCAGTCCCGCAATACTGACTTTATCGACTTTCTTCATGCCACATTTTTAGTTAATATTCCCTCCACTGAGCATTTTTTTAAAGGGGGAAAGGGGGGGGGGAGCAATAAGTTTATTATTAACTTTCAAATCTATTCGGTCTAGACGTGCGGTGTCTCAAATCATCTCAGTCAAGACGTGTGGGGTCTCGTGTAGGGTTCACAAAGCAGCAGATTCATGAGTTGGGAAAAGGGCGAATTGTTTTAATTGTTATTTTTATATTTTTAATGAAGATACCCTATTTAAAAAAAAATATATTAAAAAATGAACACCATGCCACAAAAATGGTCTCTGCTCTATGTGCCAACCGTCATTTATGTCTTCATCTTCCCCCAGGCTGACACCAAAAGGTCAGAAGATACGTCACGGGTCAATTTTGTGATTAACCTGTAACGTGACAAAGTAGTGTAATGGCGTCACGTTAAGGTCCTCTAGAATCTAACAACTGCTGACCACTGGACATTATCAATGACTAGTTGTAGCTAAACATTATAAGCGCTCTTTAAAACTTGTTAAGTTTTAACTGAGTTACCCAGTGGATTGTTTTATTATTTTTATTTTGGGAAGGTGGGGAGAGAGAGAGAGAGAGAAAGAGGGAGAAAGAGAGATAAGAGAGAGAGCGAGAAAAGAGAGAGAGAGAGAGAGAGAGAGAGAGAGAATGAAGACTTTTAGCAGCCTGCAGTCGATACCAAGGATAATATTCTATATCAACTCAGCTGTACAAACATTATCGGTATCAATTTTATATGTACCAACATTATCTGTACCAACATCATCTGTATCAACTTTATATGTACCAACATTATCAGTACCAACATTATCTGTATCAACATTATCAGCACCAACATTATCAGGACCAACATTATCTGTACCAACATTATCAGTACCAACATTATCTGTACCAACATCATCTGTATCAACGTTATCTGTATCAACATTATCTGTACCAACATTATCTGTATTAACATTCACGTGTTGCATGTTGAGTGTGATATCGTTGTGGCAATCCAGCAATGTCACCAAGCTGTCGACTGTAGAGCTTTGAATCAACGTCGAGACCATGTTCATTGCGTCTCTTGCTGAACTTCTTTTTCGGAATAAAACGTTTGCGACTCCGCACACCGACTCCTTGTAGTGGCATGACATACAACATTTATTGAAACACAACATTAATTTGGTACTGGACTATAAAATGTATATTTTTTAAAGTTTGTTTAAACATGTTTAAAACAAGACAAAGATGTGAAGAAATAAATTCAACTTTTGCTCCGGAAAAAAATGGACTAAAAAATAAATTTTAAAAAATACAAACATAATATATGAAGGACTGGGTTAAAGTTGTGAGAATTAAATAGCAGAACAAGGTATGTGAACGCTGGAATTAAAAGACAAGACAATAAGATGTGAACGTTTTGGCTAAGAAACTTCCTCGGCAAACAGGACAAATGAAAATACGACAAGAAACAGAGCACAGTTAAAAACTCGAGTGTTGGCCATTGTTGCCGGAAGTAGGCAAAACATTTGGATAAGATACTTAAACGTCAATTTATTGGACAATATGCAAGTGCTTACGACCAGGGCTTGGACAATATGCCAGTGCTCACTCGACTAGGGCTTGAACAATATGCCAGTGCTCACTCGACTAGGGTATGGACAATATGCCAGTGCTCACTCAACTAGGGCTTGTACAATATGCCGGTGCTCACTCGACTAGGGCTTGGACAATATGCCAGTGCTCACTCGACCAGGGCTTAGACAATATGCCAGTGCTCACTCGACCAGGGCTTAGACAATATGCCAGTGCTCACTCGACTAGGGCTTGGTCAATATCCCAGAGCTCACTCGACCAGGGCTTGGTCAATATGCCAGTGCTCACTCGACCAGGGCTTAGACAATATGCCAGTGCTCACTCGACCAGGGCTTATACAATATGCCAGTGCTCACTCGACTAGGGCTTGGTCAATATCCCAGTGCTCACTCGACCAGGGCTTAGACAATATGCCAGTGCTCACTCGACTAGGGCTTGGTCAATATCCCAGTGCTCACTCGACCAGGGCTTAGACAATATGCCAGTGCTCACTCGACTAGGGCTTGGTCAATATCCCAGTGCTCAATCGACCAGGGCTTAGACAATATGCCAGTGCTCACTCGACTAGGGCTTGGTCAATATCCCAGAGCTCACTCGACTAGGGCTTGGTCAATATCCCAGAGCTCACTCGACAAGGGCTTAGACAATATGCCAGTGCTCACTCGACTAGGGCTTGGTCAATATCCCAGTGCTCACTCGACCAGGGCTTAGACAATATCCCAGTGCTCACTCGACTAGGGCTTGGTCAATATCCCAGTGCTCAATCGACCAGGGCTGAGCCAATATGCCAGTGCTCACTCGACTAGGGCTTGGTCAATATCCCAGAGCTCACTCGACCAGGGCTGAGACAATATGCCAGTGCTCACTCGACTAGGGCTTGGTCAATATCCCAGAGCTCACTCGACCAGGGCTGAGACAATATGCCAGTGCTCACTCGACTAGGGCTTGGTCAATATCCCAGAGCTCACTCGACCAGGGCTGAGACAATATGCCAGTGCTCACTCGACTAGGGCTTGGTCAATATCCCAGAGCTCACTCGACCAGGGCTGAGACAATATGCCAGTGCTCACTCGACTAGGGCTTGGTCAATATCCCAGAGCTCACTCGACCAGGGCTGAGACAATATGCCAGTGCTCACTCGACTAGGGCTTGGTCAATATCCCAGAGCTCACTCGACCAGGGCTGAGACAATATGCCAGTGCTCACTCGACTAGGGCTTGGTCAATATCCCAGAGCTCACTCGACCAGGGCTGAGACAATATGCCAGTGCTCACTCGACTAGGGCTTGGTCAATATCCCAGAGCTCACTCGACCAGGGCTGAGACAATATGCCAGTGCTCACTCGACTAGGGCTTGGTCAATATCCCAGAGCTCAATCGACCAGGGCTGAGTCAATATGCCAGTGCTCACTCGACCAGGGCTTAGACAATATGCCAGTGCTCACTCGACTAGGGCTTGGTCAATATCCCAGTGCTCAATCGACCAGGGCTGAGACAATATGCCAGTGCTCACTCGACTAGGGCTTGGTCAATATCCCAGAGCTCACTCGACTAGGGCTTAGTCAATATCCCAGTGCTCACTCGACTAGGGCTTAGACAATATGCCAGTGCTCAATCGACCAGGGCTTAGACAATATGCCAGTGCTAACTCGACTAGGGCTTGGTCAATATCCCAGAGCTCACTCGACCAGGGCTTAGACAATATCCCAGAGCTCACTCGACCAGGGCTTAGACAATATCCCAGAGCTCACTCGACCAGGGCTTAGACAATATCCCAGAGCTCACTCGACCAGGGCTTAGACAATATCCCAGAGCTCACTCGACCAGGGCTTAGACAATATCCCAGAGCTCACTCGACTAGGGCTTAGACAATATCCCAGAGCTCACTCGACCAGGGCTTAGACAATATCCCAGAGCTCACTCGACCAGGGCTTAGACAATATCCCAGAGCTCACTCGACTAGGGCTTGGTCAATATCCCAGAGCTCACTCGACCAGGGCTCAGCTTCTGACGCACGCGCAGGGGTCTGAGACGCACATCAGAAGGGCCTGTAAAAAAGGGAGGCCGGGGCCCTATCACTCGTTATTGGACATTGCTTGGTGTCCACGGCTAGTCATCGGGCCAGTCGATATCCCACATGGTCCATCAGGCCAGATGGTAACATCGATATATTAATACCAGACCTCCCAGGCGTTAGAGTGCAGGGAGTCTCAAACACGCCAGAAGCGTTCTCAAAATGGTAATGAGAAGTGAGTTTCGTACAAATATTCTTTGCTCCAAGTACCCCAAACCCCCCATACATTCCCGCACACACAATACGCAAAAAAAAAGGAGTAATATAAATGTCCTATTTGTAAAAGCTAAATTTTGCTATACTTAATTACAAGACAAATTGATGCAAATATTTGTGTGTGTGTGTAGTTGGGGGGGGGGTGCATTTAACTCTCCGCCCGTTGACCCAAATGTGGCCCTTGCCCTTGAAAACCCTCCTCCAGCACACTAAATTGATTTCAATTCCATAATTAAACAAGAAATAATGCTCGCATTTTATAATTGACCAATTATAATGTTGTTTGGCTCTTGAACCTTTGAGTAAGTGGAATTTGAGTTATTTAACTTCAGTCGTTTCTTGTCCTCTATGTAAGTTCGTAAAATGAATTGTTGTAGGAAAAGTTACCTTTAACAAAACAAACAAAAAACAAAGCAAAAAAACAAACAAACAAACAAACAAACAAACAAACAAAAGAAAAAAAGAAGAAGAAAAAACAGTGACGTCATTGTCTGAGCAGAATTCGATATTTGGTGCTGTATGAATCCTGCATTTATCCGAATACGGCCAATCAATGACGGGATCAGTGGGAACACTTTATGATTCTTCCTGTCATTGGATATTTGAGGGAAGTCTTCACGTAAAACTCTCTGATTTCTTAAGAGATTTCTTACCACTTCATTGATAACAGTGCTCGTTGACATGGGTGTCCACTGTTAATTTAAAAACGTCTTTGAATAAGTTAGGGACTATACAAGATATAAACAAAATAAAATAATTATTTTAAACAGCCGTTACATATTACTGATCGTTGTTTCACGGGCATTTAGTATATTCGGACAAAAACCGTGTGCTCGACTGGACGAGGGTTGACTGCAAGGGGGTCAACTCATCGGTGACGTCATGAACGAGAACGATTCCCCAGCAGAAATCAAAGTGTCCAGACCGTCAAAGTCCGAAGAAGCACAAGGGAAACCAGAGCAGAGAACACGCCAAGTAAGTCAACGACAAAGTCAAAAGCCTTCATGACAAATCAACGCCACTAAATCTTAGCAATGGAATGAATGCGGATGTTGGATCATGGGCAGTAACCTGTTAATCATAAGGGCCCATCATTTAGATGTGACAACAAGAGCAGTAATCCAGTATCTGTTTTCTTTCTTTTATTACTAGGGCCAGGGGCGTAGCTAGGGATTTGGGGGCCCGGGAGGCATTGGCCTCTTTGGCGGCCCCTGCATTTTGACATGCGACATTATTTAAGTTTTAAAAAAAAATTCGGACACTCCTTTGGGGGCCCCCCTCAAGTAGGGGCCCGGGGGGACTTTCAAATTTGGACCCCCTCCCCTAGCTACGCCACTGACTAGAGCTTCACCGGGGGGGGGGGAATATTTTGCCCCAAAATTTATGTTGCCTTTGAAACAAAATATAAGAATTATCATTTCAATTTTTTTTTTTTTTTTATAGACAACACTATGATTGAAGGGTGCTGATAATTTTTCTTTTAAAATGCGCATTTTTAAAAATTTGGGCCCCCTCCCCTAGCTACGCCACTGACTAGAGCTTCACCGGGGGGGGGGGAATATTTTGCCCCAAAATTTATGTTGCCTTTGAAACAAAATATAAGAATTATCATTTCAATTTTTTTTTTTTTATTATAGACAACACTATGATTGAAGGGTGCTGATAATTTTTCTTTTAAAATGCGCATTTTTAACTAAAATGGGCACTCACTCCCAACAGGCTACGCCCCTAAATTGATGTATGTATCACTGTATATTCCGTATGTTTATGATGATGTGAATACATCCCCAAACATACATTACAAAACAATACGTGTTTAAAATCCTGGCCTATGTTAAATGGACACAACAGCTAACTTGATTTCACCTTTCCTTTCAATTGTTCAAGGATAAATGGGTCAAAGAAAGAATCAACTCAACCAATATAGGACGGACTGAAAACTTGCAAATATCGGGTCTGATATAACCGTGGTTTAAAAAAATCATAATAAACATCCAAATTATCATTTAAAATATTTAGAGCTTCATCTAACATCTAGAGGACATTTTGTGAGATCAAGATCTGGAGGACATTTTGTGACATCAACATCTAGAGGACATTTTGTGAGATCAAGATCTAGAGGACATTTTGTGACATCAACATCTAGAGGACATTTTGTGAGATCAAGATCTAGAGGACATTTTGTGACATCAACATCTAGATGACATTTTGTGACATCAACATCTAGAGGACATTTTGTGACATCAACATCTAGAGGACATTTTGTGACATCAACATCTAGAGGACATTTTGTGACATCAACATCTAAAGGATATTTTGTGACATCCTGGTGTAATTAAGACATCCAGGTGGTGAGTGTAAAAAATCCAACGCGGTCAACACTTGATGACACAACTGACCACACCCGGACGACCCTTTTAGCATACCAGTCCACCCAAAGCCACCACCTGCCCCCCCCCCCGTACCACCACTACATTTTTACACCACATTCCCACGATGATACATCAGCAATATTTAAATTACAATCTGTGCCAGGTCATTTGATATGTACCAACACCCCATACGGCTCCAGCCCGCAGCTGACGATATCTGGTTATGATCATTTGCCATATACGACACACAGCTGTGCTACTCGTCAATATCAGATAAGTCATTGTACGAGCATACGCCGAGCGCACTGGGAGCATTGTTGAGGTTAAAAACAGTCACAACACGACATTTGTTGTATGCGTGTGCGTGGGAGAGCGAAAAACGGGGCGGGGCATTTGCTTTGGTATGAAGCAATAATTTAGTAGCTTCAGCCTCCTGGGGTATTTTTAAGAGACCGAGAAGTCGGAGGTATTTTTTTATTGCCTAGTCGAACTAAAAAAACTTCCAAAATGAACACTGCAACCCAGACCATAACTTTACATATATTTTAATCTCCCTGATCATTTACCAACGGAATGACCTAATACAGCCCCCAAAAAAGGTCAGTTTGTTCCAGCCTAAATTTCATAGTTCGTTAATATGGATAGGGGCAGGAAATGGTCTCGTACTTCATGGGCCAAAATTATCTTGAATGGGATAAATCACTTAATGCATTCAACTTGTTAGGAAAGATCTGAAACAAGGTATGGGGGAAAACCCGGCGAAAAGCGCCACAAAACAACTCCTCTTACTACCATCCACATCTTCCACCAAGTAATAGGTGTGCAAATGTGTACCACACAAGCCCTAAGATTTCCCCACTCCATCATAATTCCCAACCGGTAGAAAACTGTCCCCCGAAATGTGAACATATATTTTAGACTGAGACGACACGTTCATAAAAGGTAGAACAGGGAGGTGATACACATTGAAAACAATTGAAATAAGTGGGGAAAAATTTCTTGAAATGTGCTGCATTTGAAACACATAAATATATTTTTTAAAAAAATGTTTTGTAAAAAGGGGGCCATCATATGTAGCGGATAGACACGCGTCGGTGAAATCGATAACTCGTCCAGCGGATATTGTCAGCAGGTATCCATCATCCACGTTCATAAATATGGATGATGCCATGTCGCTATTTTAATGACGACAGGTCCTATTCATATTAAAACGAGACAGTAATCGGGATTAACAATTTCGCCGTCCCTATTTTCTGGTAAAAATTATCATTATTGCACAATCTTGGCACTCTCAGTGCGTGGGATAATCGAGGTTGCGTGTAAACCCCCCTTTTCTCTGTCTATGCTATAAGTAGCTGTGCGTAGGTCCCTTCTTTCTGTCTGTAATGTAAGTGAATACGTGATAACCCAATGTCTCTCTGCCTCTGATGATGGTGATTGCGTGTAAGCCCAATCTCTCTGCCTATTGATATTCACAAGTGCGTGTAACCCCCCCCCCCAATTCTCCCTGCCTCTGGTATTAGTGAATGCGTGTAAGCCCATTCTCTCTGTCTATTGATATTCACGAGTGCGTGTAACCCCCCCCCCCCCNATGCCAGAGTCCATCAATCCTATCTCCAAGACTATGCCAGAGTCCATCAATCCTATCTCCAAGACTATGCCAGAGTCCATCAATCCTATCTCCAAGACTATGCCAGAGTCCATCAATCCTATCTCCAAGACTATGCCAGAGTCCATCAATCCTATCTCCAAGACTATGCCAGAGTCCATCAATCCTATCTCCAAGACTATGCCAGAGTCCATCAATCCTATCTCCAAGACTATGCCAGAGTCCATCAATCCTATCTCCAAGACTATGCCAGAGTCCATCAATCCTATCTCCAAGACTATGCCAGAGTCCATCAATCCTATCTCCAAGACTATGCCAGAGTCCATCAATCCTATCTCCAAGACTATGCCAGAGTCCATCAATCCTATCTCCAAGACTATGCCAGAGTCCATCAATCCTATCTCCAAGACTATGCCAGAGTCCATCAATCCTATCTCCAAGACTATGCCAGAGTCCATCAATCCTATCTCCAAGACTATGCCAGAGTCCATCAATCCTATCTCCAAGACTATGCCAGAGTCCATCAATCCTATCTCCAAGACTATGCCAGAGTCCATCAATCCTATCTCCAAGACTATGCCAGAGTCCATCAATCCTATCTCCAAGACTATGCCAGAGTCCATCAATCCTATCTCCAAGACTATGCCAGAGTCCATCAATCCTATCTCCAGCTGACTGCTAGAAAAGTTTATCGGATCTCATACATTTCGCCGCCGCCACTTCGCGAATGCCGTTTCACCTGCAGCCGTTTCACCTGCAGCCGTTTCACCTGCAGCCGTTTCACCTGCAGCCGTTTCACCTGCAGCCGTTTCACCTGCAGCCGTTTCGCCGACGTTGGTAAAGAAATTATTTAGATTTTTTTTTTTAAAAGATGATAATTTAAATACACAGCTGATTACAGACAAAATGGAAACCGAGCCATGTAAACATCAAACTGTGTGTTTGTGGGTTGTTGGTTTGTAGGTCGTTTGTTGGTCTCGCGTAATCGTCTACGTCAATAAATTGTTATGGAATAAACGTTTGGTTTTTAAAATGATATTTTTTTAATTTAATTGTTTATATGTATTTATGTATTTAAAATACATGCTCGACAACCCCCCCCCCACCCACACACACACAACGATAAATGCCCTCCTTACGACAAAAGCCCCTGGATGTAAACGCCAAAGGCAAAAAAGCCACTTGCTTTGATTTGGATGTTTGTTTGTTGTTGTTTTTTGCATTTGTAACGTTATGGTATGGTTTTTCTTAAGTCCTTCTTGTTAAATTGTAGCAAAAATTTTAAGAGGAAAAAAAAAATAATGCAATTTTTTTTGTAAACGAATGACTTGAGCACAGATCTCCTGACCGCTTATCTTCTTTATCCACTTGCGCCTAGTGTGTTCAACTAACATGACTTGTGTCCCCTACTCTATTACAGGGTGGGCCACGTACAATCGTTATGCATCTGTTATGTATGTTTTGCTTCTGGTGTGTCCTGCTTCCTTTACGAACCCCCCTCCCCCCCCCAAAAAAAAATATTAAAAAATCCCGACTCCAGGTGATTTCTATTAATAGTACTGAGTGAAAAAATAGGCTGTGTGAACTCAAGTAATTTTTTTCTCTTTAGCGGGAGGCGACTGGTATATTAAATATAAAGAGACACACACGTATGGTGTAGAACTGTCGGTAAGACTCTCTGTAGAACTATTGTTTAAAGGTCGGCAGGTACAGGGTAGAACTGCCATAAGCCTATTGGTTCAAGGCCGGCAGGTAGGTTTTAGGACTGTCAGTAGACCTATTTAAAGGCCGGCAGGTATGGTGTGGGACTGTCTGTAGGCCTATTTCTCAAAATACCCGGATCGGGCGTAAAAAAACAAACTGCACCCAGTTAAGCCCTAGTTCTCTATATGTTGTACAGCCATCGATGTAAACAAGCAATCACGACTGCATCACACTTCCGATTACAAAAGAGACGTAGCGTTTTTATGTGGCCCCTCTAGGATATACGCGAGATTGTGTAAATCTATTCAAACTCAATCATATTTAAGTTCTTGAATTTTTAAAATTGTTTGGATTACGTCTAAATTTAAGTAACCCTTTTTTAAATTTAAATACTTTCATTTTATTTCTTTGTCGATGAAACGGCCGATGTCAAAATGGTCCAGAGACGAACTGGGGGGGGGGGGTGGCGAAACGGGGGCGGCGAAATGGTCCAGAGACGAACTGGGGGGGGGGGGGGGGCGAAACGGCGGCGGCGAAATGGTCCAGAGACGCACTAGGGGTGGCGAAACGGCGGCGGCGAATGGTCCCATCGCCAGTTTATTAAAGCAAAGTCGAGACATAATCGCTCTTCGTCGCTTGCTTTGAGCAGGGGAAAAATCTTGGGGTGAAATGTCATCGGGTCAATACTGACTCAGTTGGGACAACACGAAAATCAATGACGGAATCAGAAGGGGCGACTCCTAAACGACGACGTAAGCACTTTAAGGTACAGAGACCTGTTGTTCCGCCAATCCGTCGGGATATACAAAGCGATTCACCAACTGGCAGAAAGTCGTAAAATGGTTTTCTCTATCAGGTGTCCTCACAAGGGAGACAGCTGTAATGACACTGGGTGGCTGGTTTTGATACTAAGTTAAAACTGACTTTCTTTAACATTTTTTATTAAATCAAAACATTTTTTCATGGCCAAAGTCTTAAATTTGTAATGCCCAAACGTTTAAATTTGAAATGCCAAACTTGTAAATATTAATTCAATTATAATGAAGCTGTACCGGACATAAGTAATCACAACAAATGTTATTACTAATTCGAACAAAGCAAGATGTAAATGTTGGCTATTTGATACTAAACTAAATATTTCTCAAAGTTGTATTGGTCAAAAGCTTTGAGCATTAAAACCGTTGCCTTTTTTCGATAGCTAGTGTTGTGTGTGTGTGAGAGAGAGAGAGAGAGAGAGGGAGAGAGTCTGTGTGTGTGTGTGAGAGAGAGAGAGAGGTGAGAGAGTCTGTGTGTGTGTGTGAGAGAGAAGGAGAAAGAGAGAGAGAGGGAGAGAGTCTGTGTGTGTGTGTGTTAAAGAACCTGTATTATTATCATTATAACCTAATGTTTGTTGTAGTATTTTTTACATTTCCTTAATTGTAGGATGTATGAATGAATAAAGTAACATTGTCTTCATTTTAAGATGTCTAAATGAATAAAGTAACATTTCCTTAATTGTAGTATGTATGTATAAATAAAGTAACATTGTCTTAATTGTAAGATGTATGAATGAGAAAGTAACATTGCCTTAATTGTAATATGTATTCATAAATAAGGTAACATTGTCTTAATTGTAGCATGTATCCATAAATGAAGCAACAGTCAACAGTGTCTTAATTGTAGCATGTATCCATAAATGAAGCAACAGTCAACAGTGTCTTAATTGTAGCATGTATCCATAAATGAAGCAACAGTCAACAGTGTCTTAATTGTAGCATGTATCCATAAATGAAGCAACAGTCAACAGTGTCTTAATTGTAGCATGTATCCATAAATGAAGCAACAGTCAACAGTGTCTTAATTGTAGCATGTATCCATAAATGAAGCAACAGTCAACAGTGTCTTAATTGTAGCATGNACTGATATGAGTATACGATCTGGATAAAATAACAGCTCTGTATATTCCGGAATCACTAAACTGATATGAGTATACGATCTGGATAAAATAACAGCTCTGTATATTCCGGAATCACTAAACTGATATGAGTATACGATCTGGATAAAATAACAGCTCTGTATATTCCGGAATCACTAAACTGATATGAGTATACGATCTGGATAAAATAACAGCTCTGTATATTCCGGAATCACTAAACTGATATGAGTATACGATCTGGATAAAATAACAGCTCTGTATATTCCGGAATCACTAAACTGATATGAGTATACGATCTGGATAAAATAACAGCTCTGTATATTCCGGAATCACTAAACTGATATGAGTATACGATCTGGATAAAATAACAGCTCTGTATATTCCGGAATCACTAAACTGATATGAGTATACGATCTGGATAAAATAACAGCTCTGTATATTCCGGAATCACTAAACTGATATGAGTATACGATCTGGATAAAATAACAGCTCTGTATATTCCGGAATCACTAAACTGATATGAGTATACGATCTGGATAAAATAACAGCTCTGTATATTCCGGAATCACTAAACTGATATGAGTATACGATCTGGATAAAATAACAGCTCTGTATATTCCGGAATCACTAAACTGATATGAGTATACGATCTGGATAATACCACAGCTATCAGCGAAACACCAGGATGTGTATTTCTGGCTACCCACCGCCAAGTCCAGCGGAGCCCAGACAGATAACATATCGTTTCATCAGACGACAACACCATCTCAAGTGTTTCCCCGGGACCAAATCATTTCACTTTCTATTTCCATAATGTGGTAATTTACTTTCCGACCAAAAGTTTTTATCAGTGTCGCCAGGCATGCGGTCGATAACATTCAGGGGGCCTTTGTTTCGCCGTCCCGTTAAGCTATAGTACTTTAAAATTTTCAAAAAAAGTCCGACTATTCCTTATATGTAATGAAACTTCTAACCCAATGCTGTTATTGATTAATTTGAGTTTGAAACAAGCGCCTGCACTGACGGAAATGTTGGAATTAATTAATCCTTACTGTAATAATGTGATGGTGTTTCTCATAAGTGGTGAGATGTCGGTTATTATGAAGGATGAAGCGGAATGTTTATGATAGATGTGTTCTCTGAGGTTGTGTACGGTGGTAAAACGTATTCTCAGCCATGGGAAAACGCCTGGAACCCGAGATCCGGGTGCTCCAAGGAAAGTGTCTGGGGTGTGAAAAGGTTTAATGAAATGGCGCGTGCTGTTAGTGTTCCGTCGGGAATTCCCCGAGACACACCTTGCACATCATGAGTAGGAAGATGGACGGACCAGGTCGCGGCCCTACGCGGGGACGTACGGCGCAGCTACTGCACGCCTATTCAGACATGTATCTGTTCTTACGAAAGGGATATGATCCAGGATATCGATTTTCCCAGAGGTTCTTATGTTTCCAACTTGAAGCCCAGTCTGCTAGTAATTCGTATTTTGATGAAATGTGTTTGCGCGGACCCTTAAAACGAAGTGAAATAATTATTCCCAACACCGTTAGCTTGTTACACACACACACACACAAAAAGCTGCATAACGACTTTCACATTTACATTAAAGGAAAGGGAATGTTGAATATTATGGAAGTGAAGTTTCAAACTGAAAATATGTTAACAGATAATAGCAACAGGGCAAACGTATACGACCCATCTGTTGCCTATCACATCCGATGGGTGCAAGCTGGCAAGATCTGACATTGACTGGCCAAAAAATGATCCAAGGCTCGAAATACCAAGAGGAGACATCAAACGCATCGACAAATATTATCCGCTAGGTTCATACATAGAAAAAAAATGAAATTACGTCTCAGCGGTAAACATCGGGAATAGACAAACGAATGGCCAATGAGGTTGGGGGGGGGGGAGGGGTGGTTCATGTACAATGATAGTTATAGTATTTTTTGTTCAAAGTTATACTAAACATTTGTATTAACAATTTTATGTTTCTCATAGTTAATTATCTGGGGGTTATTAGACTAACTCTGCTGATCAGTAATTAGACTAACACAGCTAATCAGTGCAGGTAATTAGACCAACACAGCTGATAAGTGCAAGTAATGAGACCAGCGGTTCTCAACCTTGATTCGTGAACCCTCTGGGGTTCGAACGACACTTTCCCAAGTGTCGCCTAAGACCATCAGGAAACACATATACTCTACAGTCATATACAGCAACAATAATAATTTTGTGGGTGGGGTCGCAACAACAAGGGGACATGAGGAACTGTATTAAAGGGTCGCGGCATTAGGAAGGTTGAGAACCTCTTAAATAGACTAACATAGCTCAAATATATATCACATTAAGAAATGGCGTCAGCGGGCCGTCGAGCTAGTGCTCTTTATGCCCTCCCCAAAGCATCCCCGCTAAGCCTGGTATACGGCCGCGAAGCGGCACGTTGGGTCATCCCTTTGCCAGGACAGCCCCCACCCGAGTCCGCTCGATCGGGTTCCACTGGGGGCCGCCCCAACCGAAAGACACCCGGTCGGTCCGACACAGCGCTTGCACACGGTGCACGTGATCAACTTTCTTAGGAGTCGGGATAATGAAATTTACGTCCTAATATCTTTCCCCACCCATCCCGGGGAAGCATCGGACGTCCTTTAAGAGGGTTTCTACAGTGGGTTTCTGCAGTGGGTTTCTACAGTGGGTTTCTACAGTGGGTTTCTACAGTGGGTTTCTACAGTGGGTTTCTACAGTGGGTTTCTACAGTGGGTTTCTACAGTGGGTTTCTACAGTGGGTTTCTACAGTGGGTTTCTACAGTGGGTTTCTACAGTGGGTTTCTACAGTGGGTTTCTACAGTGGGTTTCTACAGTGGGTTTCTACAGTGGGTTTCTACAGTGGGTTTCTACAGTGGGTTTCTGCAGTGGGTTTCTACAGTGGGTTTCTACAGTGGGTTTCTACAGTGGGTTTCTACAGTGGATTTCTACAGTGGATTTCTGCAGTAAAGTGGGTTTCTACAGTGGGTTTCTACAGTGGGTTTCCACCACGCTACTAGTTTGCGAAGCAGCTGGGGCAACAAACCTATCTGATCAATGCGATTGCTATTCCGTGTTGATGTTTATGATTCCAAAAAATTTGTTGGCTATAGGCGACTCCAACAATAATGTTACGAGCCAGCGGTGTGCGATATGTACAAGTGACTGGCCATGAAGCCACTGCGATGGCTATATTTTCATTGTAGTGATGATTGTATGACAACAATTTGAGTACGAGCCTGTGGTTTTGCCGTTGCCATTCATGATTTAATGTGAAACTGTGCTCTCTTTCAGTTTTACCAGGTTTTCAAACTGTGGTCTAACACCAACACTTAGCCCCACAAATTCACATCTCGGTGTCGAGAACGGCGCTTTCTCTTGAAGTGACCCCACGTTTATGTCTGATGTCCACAAGTGCCCTTTGGCCTACGATTACCCATCGTATTTCCCATCGTATTTTCCTATTGTTTTCCACATCGTATTCCCCAATGCATTGCACATCGTATTCCCCAATGTATTGCCCATCGCAGTTTCAAGACGAATCCAATAATCATTTGTAGCAATCGTCTTGTGTGGTGCACACTGCATACATCTATTTCAAAATATGAACCATAATATATTCACGGATCGAAAACAGTAAAAACTGTACACAGACATTGTACAAATAGTATACAGACAAAGTACACATGGTGCACAAACATAGTACACGGTACACAGACGTATACTTAGTACACAGAAACAGTACACATAGTACAGATAAGGTACACATAGTACAAAGGCATAGCAGACAAAATACACATGGTACAAAGACATAGTACACAGTACACATAAAAAGTACATATAGTACAGATGAGGTACACATAGTAAAACGACATTGCAGACATAGTACAAGCGGTACGCATGGGGCACATCAACCAACGCATGGGGCACATCAACCAACGCATGGGGCACATCAACCAACGCATGGGGCACATCAACCAACGCATGGGGCACATCAACCAACGCATGGGGCACATCAACCAACGCATGGGGCACATCAACCAACGCATGGGGCACATCAACCAACGCATGGGGCACATCAACCAATGCATGGGGCACATCAACCAACGCATGGGGCACATCAACCAATGCATGGGGCACATCAACCAACGCATGGGGCACATCAACCAACGCATGGGGCACATCAACCAATGCATGGGGCACATCAACCAATGCATGGGGCACATCAACCAACGACATTCGTTCATGTGCCCTCAGCGGGGACATCAAGAATCCACTAAGATGTATTCAGGTCTATGACTAAGATGTCTTAAGATCTACGACTAAGATGTCTTCAGGTCTACGACTAAGATGTCTTAAGATCTACGACTAATATGTCTTAAGATCTACGACTAAGATGTCTTCAGATCTACGACTAAGATGTCTTAAGATCTACGACTAAGATGTCTTCAGGTCTATGACTAAGATGTCTTCAGGTCTACGACTAAGATGTCTTCAGGTCTTCGACTAAGATGTCTTCAGGTCTACGACTAAGATGTCTTCAGGTCTATCACTAAGATGTCTTAAGATCTACGACTAAGATGATGTATTCAGGTCTACGTCTAAGATGTCTTCAGGTCTACGACTAAGATGTCTTAAGATCTACGACTAAGATGTCTTCAGGTCTACGACTAAGATCTCTTCAAAACTATGACTAAGATGTCTTCAGGTCTACGACTACGATGTCTTCAGGTCTACGACTAAGATGTCTTAAGATCTACGACTAATATGTCTTAAGATCTACGACTAATATGTCTTCAGATCTACGACTAAGATGTCTTCAGGTCTTCGACTAAGATGTCTTCAGGTCTACGACTAAGATGTCTTCAGGTCTATCACTAAGATGTCTTAAGATCTACGACTAAGATGTATTCAGGTCTACGTCTAAGATGTCTGCAGGTCTACGACTAAGATGTCTTAAGATCTACGACTAAGATGTCTTCAGGTCTACGACTAAGATCTCTTCAAAACTATGACTAAGATGTCTTCAGGTCTACGACTACGATGTCTTCAGGTCTACGACTAAGATGTCTTAAGATCTACGACTAATATGTCTTAAGATCTACGACTAATATGTCTTAAGATCTACGACTAAGATGTCTTCAGATCTACGACTAAGATGTCTTAAGATCTACGACTAAGATGTCTTCAGGTCTACGACTAAGATGTCTTCAGGTCTACGACTAAGATGTCTTCAGGTCTTCGACTAAGATGTCTTCAGGTCTACGACTAAGATGTCTTCAGGTCTATCACTAAGATGTCTTAAGATCTACGACTAAGATGTCTTCAGGTCTACGACTGAGATTTGCTCAGTTTAGACCACTCGGCCACCCAGCACCCAATGAAATGCACATTATAATTTGAGTACTAATCTATCTAATTCGTAATGACAGACAACAAAATTTGCAAGATGGCCTCTATTCAACTTTAGATTGAAAACGAGTCTCATCACTTTGTGCGGTATACAGCATAATCAGAGTGTATCACTTGCAAAACAAATTTACCCCGTGATCCTACACTGAACAGACGTGCAGTTCCATATCGTCGTAAGGAAAAACAGTCTTCATAGGTCGATAGCCTACCTAAAATCTGTGTTATAACCAGCTACTGTGGGGACCAGATAGTGACCATTTCAATCTTTCTGACATAGCCGTGGCATTGCTCAAGATTAGTCTTAAGAAGTTGGCCATCTCAAAACTTTTTTTTTATAAATTCAAGATTGAGACACTGCTTCCTGCCACCCACTATTCCCGCCCCCCCCCCTCATTCCCCGCCCCATACCCCCCTCCCCGCTGTGCTAAAATGGGAAGTCTCTTATCTCCGAAGAGTGCTTCTTGTCCATGAGACCCTCGCAAATGCCGGGATTGTCAATTTGACAAGGGTTACATTAGCGAGTCACGTCCAGTGCTTCCGGTATGCTTGTCTCTAGTGGAAATAGTCGGAGTCTGTGTCCACCCAGAACAAGAGGATGTCGGCGTAACTGCGGGGCGGGGGGGNAGTCTTAAGAAGTTGGCCATCTCAATACTTTTTTTTTATAAATTCAAGACTGAGACACTGCTTCCTGCCACCCACTATTCCCGCCCCCCCCCCTCATTCCCCGCCCCATACCCCCCTCCCCGCTGTGCTAAAATGGGAAGTCTCTTATCTCCGAAGAGTGCTTCTCGTCCATGAGACCCTCGCAAATGCCGGGATTGTCAATTTGACAAGGGTTACATTAGCGAGTCACGTCCAGTGCTTCCGGTATGCTTGTCTCTAGTGGAAATAGTCGGAGTCTGTGTCCACCCAGAACAAGAGGATGTCGGCGTAACTGCGGGGCGGGGGGGGGGGCGGGGAGAGGAGGGGGGTTTGGAATAAGGGTGGGCGTTACTAAAAAAAATGTGGGTGGTTTACCTCGTATTCTTCGTTTAAGCGTAAGTAATTTCTGACATTCATCTAGGTCGTAGGAGTCGACCGATAACCGTGACGCCAACCCAAACCTATAACGGCTCGACGGCTACGACATAATGCTGCGACCCCTAAAGCTGTCCACCAAAAAAAACACACACGCACAAAAGATAACATGTAATATTAGCGATTCCATCGAGGGGAAAGCAATTTAAAACATCACACAATCTATATCGAATCTGTTTAAAATACAGCAAAGCTGATATGGACCAGGTACTCATTCAGTTTGAATGCTACCAAAAAGAACTTACAAAGATTTTTACATGAAAAATGTATATATTATGACCTGCAGTTGCGCGTAGCCAGACTTTCTGATGATACAACACAATTTCTGCAAGCGACCCTAATGATAGCTATACGTTTTTCATATCAACGACCTACTCCATACACTACGAGAAGCCCACTCCATACACTACGAGAAGCCCACTCCATACACTACGAGAAGCCCACTCCATACACTACGAGAAGCCCATATAACCCAGTAGATCACCTTGCTGCCCATAAATCTCAACTAATCCGTAATTAAACATTTTCATACAGTTTTTTCTTGTGGGTTTTTTTTTTTTATTGTTAATGGAGGTTGGCCATCTTCTTTTTAGGACATTGTGTCAAACTCAATCGCTCGGCTGGAGGTTGGCCATCTTCTTTTTAGGACATTGTGTCAAACTCAATCGCTCGGCTGGAGGTTGGCCATCTTCTTTTTAGGACATTGTGTCAAACTCAATCGCTCGGCTGGAGGTTGGCCATCTTCACTTTAGGACATTGTGTCAAACTCAATCGCTCGGCTGGAGGTTGGCCATCTTCACTTTAGGACATTGTGTCAAACTCAATCGCTCGGCTGGAGGTTGGCCATCTTCACTTTAGGACATTGTGTCAAACTCAATCGCTCGGCTGGAGGTTGGCCATCTTCACTTTAGGACATTGTGTCAAACTCAATCGCTCGGCTGGAGGTTGGCCATCTTCACTTTAGGACATTGTGTCAAACTCAATCGCTCGGCGGGCCAAAACTCAAATCGCATGTAAGGTTGCGGGTCGAAACGGAAAAACATTCAATGAGAGGAAAATTAACCTTTAAAAAAAAAAACATTAATACAATGAAAACAGAAAAAAAAGTTTAAATAATTAAAAAATCATTGGCATATCAGTTTCGTTCTGACGCCAATTTGTCAGAGCTGGATGTTAGGCACATTGTCTTGGCTATAAAAACAATTAAGTTCGTTTATGTTGGGAGTAACGTTCTGTATCATGGAGATTCTCATGCTGGGCTGCAAGTGAGACGATTCCTGTGTGATGCTTTGTTAATCTTCATCAAAGAAAACAGTTTTGCTCACACATATATGTGCTGCCCAACATGGTTAAGGTTCGAGTCGTTTGTAGACGAAGCTGGGGCATCTCTTCAGAAATGAAACGAGTGAACTGTGCAGGCCTAACTGTTTCGTACTTTGCCTTTAGTGTCCGATTACACTGCAGCTCTATTAGCTCCATCTGCAAAATTTAAGGTGCAGTTTCCACGTCTATGACAAATGTGTTACGAAACAGCTCGAAATTACATATCTGTGCTTCAAAGTCACTAAAGCGCCGTGCGAACTCGGAGCGAAGTAAGCTAAGTTTTTAGGGAAAATGTGTATTGGAAAACACCGCAGCGTTGACTTGGATAAAATTGTACGCCGGTCAAGACCTCGCGGGCCTGATATAATACTACGACGGGCCGGATGTGGCCCGCGGGCCTTGAGTTTGACACATGCGCTTTAAGAGAAACAGACCTACCGATCAAAAAAACAAACACATATACCGATCAACAAACAGACTTCCCGACTTCTGTGACAAGTTGAAACTAGATCTATAACATGGCCAAGTGAAATGACAATAAAAAACGATAACAAGGAGAAATGATGTGACAAGTAATAACGATATCATGGCGCAGAAACATTTATTTAATCTTGTTAAAGGGTACTTAACAGAGACCACTGTTATCATTAAATATATGCAGCTATTTTGCGCTCACTTGTCTATTTGTGGAGATTCTCACACGGTCTTAAGCTCAACTATTAACCGATAAATGCCATTCATTCTATCCAATGAAGGATGACATTCATTATGTCCCATGAGACATCGTTTTCACTATGCCCAACGAATGAGTCCTATTAATTATGAGATTTATAATGTTTGCCCTCTATTCCTAGTTCATGTTCATAAAAATCGTATTCAATCATGATTGAACTTGCTAAAAACGTTTCCTACGATTCAAAGACGTGGGTAGGGATGGATGTGGTTGGTTTCTCTGTGCACGCAGCAAGCTGTTTAATCGTCTTATAAGAAATCGTTCACTAAGAGTGCAGCTAGGTGCATGGGTGCGGACCGGTGAGTAGTGCAGGTGCGGTGTATTTAATGAAAGAACTCTTAATGAATACAACACATATCTGTATTGATGAGTTAAATGCGCGTGGCAGCTTAAGATGAAAGAAGCTGTTCCTCAACAGAGAAGACTTATTGCAGCAGAGGAAGATGAACGAAACGTTATAAGTGGTGATCAACTGTTTAGTTATTCGACTGTGGCGTCACAGCGGCGACATGAGACATTCTGTCCAGCAATACTCGCGGTCAATGGAGAAGAAAATTCTTTGTTGTCCAAACATATTAGCTACAGTAATATTGGAATATGTTTACAGATAGAACGATAGAGCTAGTTGCGTTAAACAGTGGGTCTCAACATTTTACACCTCGGTAACCACACGTATGTAAGCACACGTTTGCACAGTCACGACTTTGATGTGACGAGTTCATTCCTAATGACAACATTGACAATGTCTCACACGAAACAAAGTAGAGTAGTATGCTTACTGACGTCAACTGCTACATCATGATTAATCACACTGCGTCTCTGTATCCCCTCTGCATCAAACCGGATCTTCAATATCCGGCTGGAACGTCAGAAACTAGCACCTGAATTTCCCCATTCTACTGCACTAACTGATCCAACCAACGTTAAACAAAAATACATTTTATGAGGCGTTGAATTCCGTATCCGGAATTTTTTTTTAAAGAAATCTCGTCGACGGAAGATTGATCGACGGAAATTTGACCGAACGGAAATTTGGTCGAATATTTTTTTCAGTTCGCACGTTAAAATTGTGCGTCAAATTTCTTTTTTAACGCATTATTTTGTTTTACTATATTGTATAGTATAGTAAAGATTCGAACAAATTTCCGTCGACGAAATTTCTTTCAAACAAATTTCCGCTAACCGGTAAATTCCTGTGAGCCAGCACCGCTACCGAGGACCGGAAATCCCTGTCTTAAATCATTGGCTTTTATCTTGTCCCACTAGACACCTGAAATGTGGCGTCGAAATATTCCTAGACCGCTGGGAGGTTGCCGACACGTCTGTGAACAGTCTGACCTTATAGTGGACATTTCGCACATGTTCCTGTGACCAGAATCTGAGAAATCGGAATCTCATGTCTGCACAACTGTTGGTTTCTTTCAAGTGCAGTGGATTGTGGGAACGTCTTTCTTTACTCACAATAGACCCGGACGTGTACCAACTGTTGACACTTTCTTTGCGCCCTGTACATTAATATGTCCCAACAATCATAAACCAAGTTCCAGGTGGTCTGACACATTTAGAACCACTCGGAGACTCCTGCGACACAATTATAAATTAACGAGCACGTTTTTTCCTCAAATTTTGTGTCGCTAACATTCATCATAGCAACAAACTAGCTTCTGTTAAATAATGCAGCACACCGACAAAACTGTCTATATTTTAACCTTTGAAAGCAACTACAAAAGGTAATAGCGAAAGGGGGGGGGGGGTTGGGGGCGGGAATAAAATGGGGGGGGGGCCATCTGCGCCTGATTAATAGCTAGAGTTCATGTCGACTCTTTTACAATTCCCTACTTGCTTTTGTTCTAGTCAAGAGCCATCTTAAAACATCAGGCGTTTTTTAATGTTCTTTTTTTAGGGGGTGGGGGAGAGAGAGGGGGGGGGATAATTGAGTTTACAACAGTAGATAGGGTTTACAAAGCACAAATTAAAATCTCTCCATTTGTTGAGCCAGTTCAAAGAGAAGAAGTTCATATCCCTTTAAATCTTCTTTACGTCTTCTGGAATGTTATTGTCCTGTCTGTCATCAAACAGCTTTACGTTTCATTCACGACTGTTATTGTTTTTTCCTCGTTATCTTTGTTAAATCATTGTTCTCCACCCCGTTTCGATTAGGCCACGACGACATTTTGTAAATCTAATTTCAGGAAGCCAGGAGGAATATTCACATCACTTATTATTATTTTCTTTTCGTTTTTTTCCCCTCATTGCCGTCTCAATAAAGGGTTTGCAGTTCAGAGGCTGTGATGTGTGTTCGAAACTGATTCTCTAACTGACAGCGCGAGCTTGTGGCAATCGTCGCGTGCCGTCATATCGCGAGATCGGGGGCGAAGTGATAATTTTCATATTCATGATTGCCGCAAGATTGCGTTGACTCATTCATCTTTTTGGACGCCAAGGTTTGTGTGCCTTCCCAGGGCGCAGGTGAATCTTTAACCCGCGGGCGTTGCGTTAGTGGCTTGGGAGGGGGGGGGAGGGGAAGGACCCCCATATCAAACTGCACTTCTTTGTCAAAGATCTGATCGCTCTTGATGCAACTCCCATGTAAGTGATATGGCCATATTTTGTCTTACGTTGTTCCTGTTGATACGTTATCTACTTTTTAAAATTGTATTTCTGAAACAAATTCACGAACTAAAACATTACATACAAATTATGTATGTTTAGCGTTTGCACAAAAATAAATAAAACAAATAAGAATAAATAAGCAATTTAAATCAAGTACTTTGGCGCTAAGGCTAATGTCCCTGAAGCGTGTGATCTAGGGAGCCTGACCCAAAGAATGAGGACCCTAAGGGGAACAACTACAACACGTGAAGTAAGAAGATTGACCGTAGAGACAGTGGCCGTAGGATATACGTGTCGGCGTACCGAATGTCAAGACCTACGCGAGTACATGTCTATCAATCCAATTATTTCCATGGCAACAAATGGTGCTACCCTCTACGTTGATAGAAAGGGATTGGTCTGCTAAACCCCTTGTGTTCATAGAGAGTGATCTATATACAAAAATCCTTGTGTTCATTGAAAGTGATCTCTACGCTAAACCCCCTATGTTCATAGAAAGTGATCTTTATGCAATTTTTTAGCCGCATATGATGAACTCACAGACCGCTATGACGGACCAGGGTAATACAATTAATCTGGCACGATCCCCGTGACGGCCATTTATTTTCTTCTACACCTGATTGAGCAGAATGTCTCCAACTTTATCATCGAACCATTTCAATGTCATCCTACACTTATCAGATATTAAATGCATTTCTCAACGGCCAATGCTCCTTCTCTCAATTTTTAACACGCATTTAAGACAGCCTTGGAGCGGTCGCCAAGCCTTGCGGAGCGGTGCCAAGTGGAGTATAATGCCCCAACTTGAAAGTCTGGCACTAAAAGCTTCTACACTGACTAACTCATTCATGAGCTTATGTGGCCTTTACGAACTAACACCAATTATGTTTCCCCCCGGTCCGCTCGATGTGCTGGTCATGTTACTGAACCACGGAAGAAAATCTGGGGCCCTCCAGCGGCCACCCATAAAACGTATGGTGTCTGAACTTTGCAAGAGTCTGGGGCACCGGCGTCACGTTTACATTTGTATTCATTTTTGTCAGCTCTCAATCCACCTTACAGGCCTACGCTCAGAAAATACTGACTCCTAGGCCATGGAAAGATCGCTTACGTCATATCGTGTCCTTCCTTATTTACCCTTTTTTTTTTAAAATTAATAAAGGAAGAAAAAAAATCTGTTTCTCACGCTCACCAGTAAACGTAATCCAAGCACAGGTAAGCTTACGAATGTGGCGCTAAAAGAACAGGTAAGCCACAGACATGACCCGTCTTTTGTGCTCTCTGTGTCTCAGGTATTTGGTGATTTCAATCAGGTTTGCAGGATCAGAGTTCTGCGACTTACCAGCCGCGTTCGATGATTAACATTAGAAATTCGATTCAGTGCCAGCCCTGAAACAAAGTGCCTGGAATGTTGGAGGGTCGTAATCTGTTTTTCCCCCACTACTGCTGTCTGTGACTGATGACTAAATACATGTTTACATCGCGCTTGTGTGTGTGTGTGTGTGTATGAGTGTGTGTGCGAGCGCGCGGTTTGCGTGCGTATGGTGTGCGCGTGCGAGGGGGCTGGGGAAAGATGCGTGTGCTTTTACCCAAAGCTGTATCCGATGTCGGGTAAAGTTGAATAAAAGTAAGTCGGTGGGCCGCCAAGCGGTCACTTGTTTCTCACCACACGGTCCATCAAAAATAGCGCGTTTGAATGTTCTGAAGTTATCAGGAAAAACAAACCTAAACCAACAGGGCGAATGTCCAGCCCAACCCCCCCCCCCCCCGTTTGAAGCCAACACTTGCAAGGTCCAAACTTAAACTTGTCATGATCTTGAGCGCCCCCCCCCCACCTCCCCAGCAAAAACGCATCCGTTAACTGGAGAGAAAATGTTGGTAATCAATTTCTTCAAAGCACACCGTCGACATCATGACGTCCACCACGAAGGAAGATTCGTCCTTTGTAAATGAACGTAAGACTCGGCTTTACATCAGCTACTACAACAAAACTGCCGCCGTGTCTCACTTCTTCCTCTGTCCGTGTCTACCGGGGAAGAAAATAAAATGGACGGGATGGGGGGGGGGTGTTCTTACCGACTTCTAAACCCAAACTTTGCAGGTAAGAAAATGTGCATTATCCATAAGCGGCTGGATTGCTGTGTTATTTTTTACAAAGGGATCTCACTTCTTCCTCTGTCCGTGTCTACCGGGGAAGAAAATAAAATGGACGGGATGGGGGGGGGGGGTGTTCTTACCGACTTCTAAACCCAAACTTTGCAGGTAAGAAAATGTGCATTATCCATAAGCGGCTAGATTGCTGTGTTATTTTTTACAAAGGGGCGTCGCCTTTACCTTACCGCCCGGATTGATGGGAAATTTGGTGTATGGGTTAATTCCCCTCGTGTATCTAAAACTTATGGTTTTCGTATCATACTTTAAAAGAACATGTTTATCCCAAGCAGCGTCGGATCTACTTCAAATTAATAGGCGGGGCACAAAGTACGGAAATTGATATTCTGTTTATTTTGTTTACGTTTTATTAAATTTTATTTTTATCTAATTTTTTTTAATTTTTTTTTTTTTTGGGGGGGGGGGGGTTAAAAACCAGGAAAAAAATATTTTAAATAGCGATAACATCTAAGTATTGCATTCATTTAAATCATGGCAATGCACAAAATTCGGTGACATCCATTGGCAAAGATATTTACATGTTATTATTAACTGTGGCATTGTCTACAAAAATATTTAAAAAATTGGCCCTTGGGATCCCTTTTCGGTAGTCCCTTGTCGGGTTCGGCTAGCACACCAAACACTTCGTTAGACCCAATTGAAGGTAACGGACTAACAGCCAGAATGTTCCACTACCTAATTCCTAGCACATCATAAACTTTCAGGATAGCAACAAAGAAAAAGCTTAAAAAGTCTCCAATATTATCTGGATTTTGGTTCTGATATAATTACGATTTTGGTTCTGATATCATCAGGGTTCTGGTTTAAAAGTTGAAATATTTATCGCACGATGAATAATTTTAAACCAATTATTTCAATAGCCGGGCTTTATAAAAGTTCGTTTAAGCATTTATATAGTTCAGCGGTTCTCAACCTGTGGGTCGCGACCCCTTTGGGGGTCGCCAAAGACGATTGGAAAATGCATATACTATACAGTTATGAAGAATCAACGAACATAATTTTGTGGTTGGGGGGTCGCTACAACATGAGGGACTGTATTAAAGGGTCGCGGCATAAGACAGGTTGAGAACCACTGATATAGTTGGATTATATTCATTTCAAAATGATACATAGAGAAATTATGACACATATTGAGAGATTATGAAACATGGTGAGTGATTATGAAACATGTTGGGAGATTATAGAGATCTTTGCAGATGATGAAATGCTAGCTGTAGCCCGCCAAACAATGGCAGCCAAAATGCGTGACCTTCTCATCTAATAAAGTTACCGGACAAAATATTTTTATAAGAATCCAAAATAGTGCTCCAAACCCCCTCCCCCCCCCACCCCCAGGGTCGCAACCGCACACTTTTTTGTCCAAGCCCCTGAAATATATTAATACTCCATTGTCAAATTTTAGACCATTTCCTTAAAACAAAAGAGAATATTACGCACCAAAATATTTTTATAAAAATCCCAAAAAGCGCCCCCAACCCCCCCCCCCCCCCCCCACCCCCAGGGTCGCAACCGCACACTTTTTTGTCCAAGCCCCTGAAATATATTAATACTCCATTGTCAAATTTTAGACCATTTCCTTAAAACAAAAGAGAATATTACGCACCAAACGCACTTGCGTAAGAATCTCATTTAGCGCAGTCATCTTGAATTGTATTTAGTGAAATCAGCTCCATCTGGAGGCGTTGGTGACATTGTTACACGGAGAATTATTTATTTTGATGATGTGAGACTATGATAGAAGTCTGGAGAATTGTACATATGTTGGGAGAATATGACAGAAGTCTGGAGAATTTTACATATGTTGGAAGAATATGACAGAAGTCTGGAGAATATTACATATGTTGGAAGAATATGACAGAAGTCTGGAGAATTTTACATATGATGGAATAATATGACAGAAGTCTGGAGAATATTACATATTTTGGAAGAATATGACAGAAGTCTGGAGAATATTACATATGTTGGAAGAGTATGACAGAAGTCTGGAGAATATTACATATGCTGGGAGACTATGCAAGAAAGTTTGGAGAATATTACATATTTTGGGAGAATATTACATATCCTGGGAGACTATAACAGAAGTTTGGAGAATACTACATATGCTGGGAGACTATGACAGAAGTTTGGAGAATATTACATCCGCTAAGAGACTATGACAGAAGTTCGGAGAATACTAAATATGCTGGGAGGCTATGAAAGAAGTTCGGAGAATATAACATATGCTGGGAAACTATGACAGAAGTTTGGAGAATATTACATATGCTGGGAGACTATGACAGAAGATTGGAGAATATTGCATATGTTGGAAGAGTATGACAGAAGTCTGGAAAATATTACATTTGCTGGAAGAATATGACAGAAGTTTGGAGAATGTTACATATGCTGGGAGACTATGACAGAAGTTCGGAGAATATTAGATACGCTGGGAGAATATTGCATATCCTGGGAGACTATGACAGAAGTTTGGAGAATATTACATATGCTAGGATACTATGACATAAGTTTAGAGAATATTACATATGCTGGAAGACTATGACAGATGTTTGGAGAATATTACATATGCTCGGAGACTATGATAGAAGTTTGGAGAATATTACATATGCTAAGAGACTATGACAGAAGTTCGGAGAATATTAAATATGGTGGGAGGCTATGACAGAAGTTCGGAGAATATTACATATGCTTGGAAACTAAGACAGAAGTTTGGAGAATATTACATATGCTGGGAGACTATGACAGATGTTTGGAGAATATTACATATGCTGGGAGACTATGACAGAAGTTTGGAGAATATTACATATTCTGGGAGACTATGACAGAAGTTTGGAGAATCTTACATATGCTGGGAGACTATGACAGAAGTTCGGAGTATATTAGATACGCTGGGAGACTACGACAGCTTTGCAGGAGGAGGAGTGAGTCCGGTGAGTTACTCTCTGAGTAAAAGTCCCGGGAAACACTCGAACGAACTGCCGCACATCAATATTCGTAGGTTCGGGGGAAAGTGCACGATGACGTCGGGTTAATGATCTATGGCTCGAAATCGGGTCTGCTGTCAACTGGCTCAATTAACATCCTGACAGCATTTCCTGAATAACGGGCTAAACGACTTTCAAACACAATCACGGGCAGAAACTACAGCAATTAACGAGTCCGCTGTGCAAGGGGTTGGGGGAGGGGGGGGGGGTTGTTGTTTGGTCGTATTCTATTCCGCGTCGGGTTATTTGAAAAAAGGTTTCAAAATTGATTCAAATGTACAATCAGGTCATTTGAGCCGGATTCGCAGAGGATCTTTACCAAAATCTGGAATGCGGAAACTTCATCAATCCAGGTTTGCACCCATGGTCAACGTTAAAATCAGAACTCAGAAGCGTAGCATGCGATTCGTTTATAAAAAAAAATTAAAATTAATCTACTTAGAAAAAAATTGTTGGTAGCCGCCGGCGGTGTGAGTTATGTAAAGGGACTTGCACGTGATGCATCCTGTAAATGTTAAACCACTAATGCGCGGCATATAATGGTGTTATTTTAAATACCAACCAATGATAACTGAGTTTATTTATTCTGTTTTACAACTTGATCTAACACTGTAACAATGTTTTAGTAACGGGGTGGATTGAAACCCAAATTACCAGGTCGAGTATTGCAGCCGCAGTAAATGCGTATTAGCCACGTCCCAAAGATTAGCCACGTCCCACAGATTAGCTACGTCCCAACGATTAGCTCCGTCCCAAGGATTATAATTCCCAAAGATTAGCTACATCTCAAAGATTAGCTACATCTCAAAGATTAGCTACATCCCAAAGATTAGCTACGCACCAATTATTAGCTACGTTCCAAAGATTAGCTCCGTCCCAAAGATTGGCTACTTTTAAACCCACGCTAAACGCAGCCTTTGGTTTGTCAACCGCCGCGGTAATGCGGCCACTTCTTTGGCATTTTTAGATTGGTACGAAATAATTTAAAGAGCTGGGATTATCCATTCAAAAAGGCATAACGCGGATACGGAACGACGCGTTGCCGCCCACTGATATGCAAAATTTTCAACATGTCCGAATGAAATTAAATTTTGACGACTACCTACCCCCCCCCCAACCCCTTTTTCAGGTAAAAGTGTTGTTCATGTGCGGGTATTATTTCTTAACAAATTTCGTGTTTTAGCATGCAGCCTTGCGGGAATTTTTCTAAATTAAATGACCTCCAGGAGGCAACACTTAACTGACCCTTAGTTGTACATCGCTAAATTTTCTTCTTATCCGATTTGTAAAGCGTATTTGAACAGCCCCTTATCGTACATCTATTTCGCAAACATCTGCTGCGGTGATGTTGTCTGCCATCGTTTCCAGCTAGCTATTCTCTCCTAGGTGTATATTGATGAAAGACTTTGAATGGCGCATGCTCGTTGTTTGTTTCTGTAGTGTTGCGTTTTGTGTTTTAATGGGGTAAAATAGAGATTGTTTCATTTCTCTTTTAATAGGGTTGACTTTGTACCGCGCTTCGAGCCTTTGGGGACCAAGCTTGATTTTTTAAAAAAAAAACACTTTATTATTATTATTATTACATAGCACGTGAACTTTCTCAACTTTTTTTCACCCTACATGCTAGTTGTTTTCACCAATAAGTTGGTATTCTAAATGAATTTTTCAAACTTAAGCATGTTCACAATAAATAATAAAATGGGGGGGGGGGATAAACTTTTAAAGAATTGGGTGAATTTATCCTGAACAAACACATAGTACACATCAACATATTTATGCATATTCAAATACTCAAGGCTTATGAACTTACAGTTTCCACACCTTCGGGGCTGGGGGCCCAAATTTCATTTTTCCTGATTATAAGCTATATAAATACCAGTGGGCTAAGACAACACTATATGCGTATGAGTGAAGTATGGACATAGCCAAGCTTTGACTTTGTGAATATATCCTTAATAATTCCTGTTTACATCGGTGGATTTGAGACACATCGAATGACATAATATGTTTCTAATATGATATAATAAATGTTGCTTTGTTTACGTTAAACATCAATAAATATTTACTTTAAATTTAATTTCTTGTTTAGTTTTCGTGAACGTGCCTTACAGTTTGAAAATTTCATTTAGCATACCATCTTGTAGGTGGAAAAAATCTGGCTGATAGGGTGAACAACACAAAATAGATAAATTACTTACGGGCTATGTACCACTTTGAAAAGAGGGAAAGGGGGGGGGGGGTTTGTTCAAAGACGCTTTATGAAATACATATAAAAGTTAGTCCTGTACTATTTAGTGATAGTTACGTGTCTAGAGTTAATTTAATGAAGAATAAACATAAGTTTACGTGCGAAAATACGAAATTCGTTAACAAATAATATATGCACCTGAAATGCACTTTTCCCCACCCCCGTCTTTTTCTTTATAAACATATATTATTTTTTTAAAACATGTCAAATGTCGTAGTAAAAAATTCTGAGATTCCATTAGACTCCAGCGAATAAACGAAGTACTCTAAGTCAGGCCTGGACAACTCAAAATGTAAGGTGGGCCGTAATACTTTATGGAAAGCTTGTGCGGGCCAAAAGAAAATAGGACAGGACTTACGCGGGCCAAAAGAATATAGGTCAGGGGCGGGGGAGCTATTAAGAAAATAATAAGAATAAAAAGTTTTTCGTTACGTCGCGCGCCACAAAGTGGGTGCTGGCGGGCCACATACGGCCCGCGGGCCGTATGTTGTGCAGGCCTGCACTAAGTCATAAACTGTTTCATTCTACAAACCAATGTATGGAACAGCAGCCATTGTTCGCAAACAAAATAATCTCAGAACCAAATAAAGAGTGGAGTTGCAAATCATGTTTAGACAATAAACACAATGATTTGGTGTTATAGCTCTAAAGAGCGGAGAAAAGCATCGTGTAAACACTGTAATATCATCATACAAGATCTCAGCCTATTATGACAAGGCTCTCCATAAACAATATGTTATACCAAAAATTGTCATGTCGGGCAAACTCGTTCGTCACTGTCAATGGGTTACGAGGAGCTAGCTACACCTTTTTGTGAGAATGTTACGCGGGGGTGAAGCATAGAAATTGCGTGCATAGATAGATAGCAGCAGGTGATACGAGTGGGCAGCAGTGGGTGATATGAGTGGGCAGCAGTGGGTGATACCAGTGGGTAGCAGTGAATGACTCCAGTGGGCAGCAGTGAATGACTCCAGTGGGCAGCAGTGAATGATTCCAGCGGGTAGCAGTTTACGACAGTTTCATATATAGGGGATCCCCGTACCAGCTGTCTGCGTAGCTTTGTATCACGACGACACAGATGTAGGCAATAAATCTTTAAATAAACTTAAAAACAATTTGTCAGAGTCGGGATCGAACCAAAAAAACACTCCACATTGCGAAACAGTTACCCTCCAAACGAAGCGAATTGAGTTGGTCGTTATACTGTTTATTTATCTGCCTGAAGATGTCGCCTCTGGTATCTTGGATACGCGAGACAAAGCCGGGTGTGTGCCTTCGTCTCTAACTTTATCATTTGAACGTCCCATATTTTGGAAACTTTGAGCTTATTCAAGGATCATCCAAAGTAGAGTAGATAAATTGCTCTCTAAAAAAAAATTTAAAAAAAAAATAAAGGCAGGGGGTAGGGGGCAAAGGGGATGGTCCACCCCGGGCGCCCAATTTTTTCCTGTAATGGAGGGGACGGAAAATATTGGGACGGCCCGGGCGGCACAAAAAAAAAACGTCAGCTCCCAAATAACAAGATGTCGCCAGAGTAGGCGTAGTGCTCAGTTACAGCAAAGGGAAAACGTGGACATTTGGCTTAAGACCTGGAAGAAATATATGCCAAGCGCTCCCCGCTAGTGATGAGTTTTAGATGTTCAGCTTGATTAGCGCGCTACCAAAGCTTTAACGTTAGCATGTTTCTGGATCATCTATGCTGGGGAGTCAAGACGTTGAATTAATTCGGTGCATTAATTTGCCAGCTCTTCCATTTACACGCCCGAACATAACACACACACACACACCAAGCAGTTGAACTAATTTGCCAGCTCTTCCTTTTATATACCCGAATATAACTTACACATCAAGCAGTTGAACAAATTTGCCAGGCCTTTCTATTTATATACCCTAATATAACACACATACACACACACACACCAAGAAGTTGAACAAATTTGCCAGGCCTTTCTATTTATATACCCTATATATGACACACACACGCACCAAGAATTTTAACAAATTTGCCAGGCCTTTCCATTGATATACCCTAATATAACACACACACACATCAAGAAGTTGAACAAATTTGCAAGGCCTTGCCATTTATATACCCTATATAACACACACACACACCAAGCGGTTGAATTAATTTCCCTACCGTACGCTTTCATATACACACCAATACATGTCCAAATTTCAACTCTCTCTTATCTACAACTGAAACACCTTCAACCATTATTATGTTCACGTTTGCTCTCCGGTATATAAGCGTTCATCAAAACATTGATGGAACTAATCAAAAGGCTCAACCCTACGAGATTTATGACGGAGTTTTTAAATCAAGTGTTTGCTTTTTATTTACGTATGGAATAAACCAAATCCACAATTTTACCTAATCTATTTCTTTAAACAACGACTTAAATAGTTTCACTTTTCCTCTTTGAAAAACTAATAAGTTTGCTGTTCATTGATGTATACCATGGAAAGTGCGTGTGTGCATGTGCGGGGGAGATGTGATTTTGTGGGGGGTGGGGGTGGGGGGGGTTGTATTGATTTGTAACCCCACTTACCAGAAGTTACATCATTTTTTTTTCCTCAGTGCTCAATACCACTCGACTTATCCGTCCTATCTTCTGTCAACAAACGTATACCACGTGATGACAGCAGATGGCAGGTCAAGTAAAAGAGCTGGGATGGAATGCCGGTTAACGGATTAACGATCAAACTAGACAGCTTTCTTTCTTTTTTGGTTTTTTTGGTTTTTGTTGTTGTAGTTTTCTGTCCCTTAGCTACTTGGTCTGTATTAGTTTAAGACAAGATGTTTGTGTGTTTTGTTATTGACGACTGCAACTCGTGACATTTTTGCATCTCTTATTATTTAAGGCTGAATATGCTTGGTAATACCAACAGTCGTTGGGGAGCATGGGTCACCTGGAAGTCATGGTAACTTGTGGAAATGTTTGTCATACTCTTGTACTGTGGCTTGCAGGGCAGTAATCCTTCTATGACCGATTACATGCTATCATTATGCCAACAGGTATCACTAATACATCAGGTATCACTAATATAACAGGTATCACCAATATAACAGGTATCACTAATATAACAGGTATCACTAATATAACAGGTATCACCATTAACACAAGTATCATCTGTCTAAAAGGTGTCATCAATCAAACTGGTATCATCCATCCGACAGTTATCATCCGTCTAACAGGTATCAACGATTTATCAACCATCAGACACGTATCATCAATCTAGCAGTAATCACAATTATCCTAGAGATCGCCAATCTAAAAGGTATCCTTCATCTAGCAGGTAGCATCCATCAGACAGTTATCACCAACTTAACAGGTATCAACTATATCAACCATCTGAAAGGTATCACCAATATAACAGATATCACAAATCCAACAGATATCACAAATCCAACAGGTATCATCAGTCCAACAGGTACCATCAGTCCAACAGGTATCATCAGTCAAACAGGTATCATCAGTCCAACAGGTACCATCAGTCCAACAGGTACCATCAGTACAACAGGTACCATCAGTCCAACAGGTCCCATCAGTCCAACAGGTACAATCATTCCAACAGGTACCATCAGTCCAACAGGTACCATCAGTCCAACAGGTACCATCAGTCCAACAGGTACCATCAGTCCAACAGGTATCATTAGTCCAACAGGTACCATCAGTCCAACAGGTGTCATCAGTCCAACAGGTATCATCAGTCCATCAGGTATCAGTCCAACAGGTACCATCAGTCCAAATGGTATCACAATATTATGGATGGCAATACCAGACTGGTCTAAAACAGTTGCATTGGTCACAATATTATTTGGACGGCAATACCAGACTAGTCTAAAACAGATGCACTGGTTACAATATTATGAATGGCAATGGCAAACTGGTCTAAGACAGTTGCACTGGTCACAATATTATGGATGGCAATACCAAACTGGTCTAAAACAGATGCATTGGTCACAATATCATGAATGGCAATACCAGACTGGTCTAAAACAGTTGCATTGGTCACAATATTATTTGGACGGCAATACCAGACTGGTCTAAAACAGATGCACTGGTCACAATATTATGGATGGCAATACCAAACTGGTCTAAAACAGATGCATTGGTCACAATATTTTGAATGGCAATACCAGACTGGTCTAAAACAGATGTACTGGTCACAATATTATGGATGGCAATACCAAACTGGTCTAAAACAGCTGCATTGGTCACAATATTATGAATGGCAATACCAGACTCGTCTAAAACAGATGCATTGGTCGATATATTATTTGGATGGCAATAACAGACTGGTCTAAAACAGATGCATTGGTCACAATATTATGGATGGCAATACATACAATGACGTGTACGGTGTAAGTCTTCCCAGGGGAGGATTCATTGCAGGGTTTTGAGGTGACATTCGGACAGGTAAACATGACTTAATAAAGTACTACGGTTGTCCAGACTAATCGTCCTTCACCGTAGGTCAGCATTAACCAAAGCCGCGACGCCAGCCCTCTCCAAGGTAAGATCTACCAGCCTGCACTCATAACTAGGCAGAGGCCAGGGGATAAATCAGGAAACACAAGCACAAGGTGTGTTCCCAGGTAAACCTCTACTTTGTTTTGAGCGGGAGGGGGTTTGGGCATGGAGGTGGGGAGGGGAGAAGGCGGTTATGATGTCCCCGTTAGAATACCTTCGCTCTAATTATCGTCAAGGCCACGCCTTTTAAAAGAAGCAGTCAAGAAATCTCCAGTGAATAAAAGGCATTGATTTTACACGGTTGATGTGTTAAGCAAAAAAGCATTCAATTTAACCCTAATTTAAGCACTTACCAGCATTTTCTACAAGAAACATTCAATTTAACCTTGCTACATCACTTACCAACATGTACTACAACATACATTCTACATTTAATTCAGTCCTCCGAACATAGCTTACCAACATGTACTACAACATACATTATACATTTAATTCAGCCCTCCGAACATAGCTTACCAACATGTACTACAACATACATTATACATTTAATTCAGCCCTCCGAACATAGCTTACCAACATGTACTACAACATACATTATACATTTAATTCAGCCCTCCGAACATAGCTTACCAACATGCACTACAACATACATTATACATTTAATTGAGCCCTCCGAACATAGCTTACCAACATGCACTACAACATACATTATACATTTAATTCAGCCCTCCGAACATAGCTTACCAACATGCACTACAACATACATTATACATTTAATTCAGCCCTCCGAACATAGCTTACCAACATGCACTACAACATACATTATACATTTAATTCAGCCCTCCGAACATAGCTTACCAACATGCACTACAACATACATTATACATTTAGTTCAGCCCTCCGAACATAGCTTACCAACATGCACTACAACATACATTATACATTTAATTCAGCCCTCCGAACATAGCTTACCAACATGCACTACAACATACATTATACATTTAGTTCAGCCCTCCGAACATAGCTTACCAACATGTACTACAACATACATTATACATTTAGTTCAGCCCTCCGAACATAGCTTACCAACATGCACTACAACATACATTATACATTTAGTTCAGCCCTCCGAACCTAGCTTACCAACATGCACTACAACATACATTATACATTTAATTCAGCCCTCCGAACCTAGCTTACCAACATGCACTACAACATACATTATACATTTAATTCAGCCCTCCTAACATAGCTTACAAACATGTACTAAAACATACATTATACATTTAATTCAGCCCGCCGAACATAGCTTACCAACATGCACTACAACATACATTATACATTTAATTCAGCCCTCCGAACCTAGCTTACCAACATGCACTACAACATACATTATACATTTAGTTCAGCCCTCCGAACATAGCTTCTGGTGGGTGGACGATTGAAAAAGTAAAACTAAACATGTTCATCTTAAACTGTGTCTAAGTTAAGTTGATTAATTTCCTAATACTGTGTCTAGTTTCCTTATGTTCTCTCTACAGCCGTGTTGTTCTTGGTTTTATATTTCGGTATGACGTGTCACTTTGACCTCTTATTGACTTCTTTAATATGGGATCGCGGGTCACTTTCACTTCTATAACATGGGGTCGCAGATCACGCTGACCTCTAAATAAATGGTGCCGCGGGTCACTTTGACCTCTTAATAAATGGGGCCGCGGGTCACTATGACCTCTAAAAAATTGGATCGAGGGTCACTTTGACCTATAAAAGAATGGGGTCGCGGGTCACTTTGACCTCATAATAATGGGGTCGCGGGTCACTTTCACCTCTAAATAAATGGGGTAGAGGGTCACTTTGACCTCTAAATAAATGGGGTCGCGGGTCACTTTGAGCCCTAAAGAAATAGGGTCGCGGATCAGTTTGACCTCTAAATATATGGGGTCGCGAGTCACTTTGACCTCTAAATAAATGGCGCTGCAACTCAAAAAAGGTTGGGGATTGACGCGGGTGGATGTCTTTTTCGAAGACGTCTGATACGCAGTCCCTAACCATACACTGATGTCCGTGATGGATGGAATACACTGATGTCAGTGATGGATGGAATACACTGATGTCAGTGATGGATGGCATACACTGATGCCAGTGATGGATGGAATACACTGATGTCAGTGATGGATGTCATACACTGATGTCATTGATGGATGTCATACACTGATGTCATTGATGGATGGCATACACTGATGTCAGTGATGCATGTCATACACTGATGTCAGTGATGGATGGCATACACTGATGTCATTGATGGATGTCATACACTGATGTCATTGATGGATGTCATACACTGATGTCATTGATGGATGTCATACACTGATGTCGGGGATGGATGTCATAAACTGATGTAGGTGATGGATGTCATACACTGATGTCATTGATGGGTGTCATACACCGATGTCAGTGATGGATGTCATACACCGATGTCAGTGATGTACGTCATACACTGATGTCATTGATGGATGTCATACACTGATGTCAGTGATGGATGTCATACATTGATGTCAGTGATGGATGTCATACATTGATGTCAGTGATGGATGTCATACACTGATGTCAGTGATGGATGTCATACACTGATGTCAGTGATGGATGGCATACACTGATGTCAGTGATGAATGTCATACGCCGATGTCAGTGATGGATGGCATACACCGATGTCAGTGATGTATGTCATACACTGATGTCAGTGATGGATGGCATACACTGATGTCAGTGATGGATGTCATACACTGATGTCAGTGATGGATGTCATACATTGATGCCAGTGATGGATGTCATACACTGATGTCAGTGATGTATGTCATACACTGATGTCAGTGATGGATGGCATACACTGATGTCAGTGATGGATGTCATACATTGATGTCAGTGATGGATGTCATACATTGATGCCAGTGATGGATGTCATACACTGATGTCAGTGATGGATGTCATACACTGATGTCAGTGATGGATGGCATACACTGATGTCATTGATGGATGTGATACACTGATGTCAGTGATGGATGTCATACATTGATGTCAGTGATGGATGTCATACACTGATGTCAGTGATGGATGGCATACGCTGATCACATTGATGTATGTCATGCACTGATGTTGGTGATGGATGTCATACATTGATGTCTGTGATGGATGTCATACACTGATGTCAGTGATGGATGTCATACACTGATGTCAGTGATGGATGTCATACACTAATGTCAGTGAAGAAAGTCATACACTGATGTCACTGACGGATGTCAAGCTTGAAGAGGCTTGGAAGTAGACACAAATTATATCATTAGGTAGACAGGGTTCAGCGGGTTATGATAATCATTAAAATGATTGAAACCGTCTGATTGTTCAGGGAACTCAATCCCAGGAGAGTAAATGCATACAATTAAACTGTTCTCAAACGGAACTAAACTAGACATTATATGCATGTTGTCTTTGACGGCTCATTTGTTCTAAATAGAGTAAGAATGTTAGGACACGGCGTGAGCAGCAGACATTTTTTAGCAACGATGGGGTTTCAACGTCTGATTCATTGCTACGCTACAGTATCAATAGAAAGGGGGGGGGGGGAATTCAATATCCGATTGTAATATCAACATCAGACATTCAATGACAGGATGTGGTATCAACACCAGAACCTAGTGCCACGATGCGGTATCAACGTCAGAAATTCCGCATGACATGATTCGGTATCAACAAGCGACAGTCAGTGAAAGGATGCGGTAGCAACATCAGATATTCCATGACAGAATGCGGTAACAACATCAGATATTCCGTGACAGAATGCGGTAACAACATCAGATATTCCGTGACAGAATGCGGTATCAACATCAGATATTCCGTGACAGAATGCGGTATCAACATCAGATATTCCGTGACACAATGCGGTATCAACATCAGATATTCCATGACAGGATGCGGTATCAACAGCAGACATTCCGTGAAATGATGCGGTAACAACATCAGATATTTAGTGACAGAATGCCGTTTCAACATCAGGCATTCAGTGACAAGATGTGTAATCATCAGCCGGCATTCAGCGACAAGATACGGTATCGACAGCTGACAGTCGGTGACAGGTTGTGGTGTCAGTAGCAGACGTTGAGATATGTCAGTTTGTTGGATCAATTCTTATTCACTTATGGAATCCATTCCTCTAAACCTGAGATTGATTTCCAAGCTCTAGCCACAAGAGATTTAAGGTGACTGTCTTCAGTTGAACTCATTTTTCCCCCACTTATCTAGCAGTCCTGGTTTTTTTCCCTGGAGGGTGGAGTGCAATGAACCCAGTATGTGTTTGGTTGGGGATAGGAGACGCTCCAGGGGTGGGGATAGGAGACGCTCCAGGGGTGGGGATAGGAGACACTCCAGGGGATGAGGATATGAGACACTCCAGGGGGTAGGGATAGGACACTCCAGGGGTGGGGATAGGACACTCCAGGGGGTGGGATAGGACACTCCAGGGGTGGGGATAGGAGACACTCCAGGGGTGGGGATAGGAGACAAT
>CAXITT010000029.1:1800297-1822157 GCA_964033795.1 Lymnaea stagnalis
GGGGGGGGGGGGGGAGGCGAGGGGGGGGGGGGGGGGGGGGGGGGGGGAGGGGGGGGGGGGGGGGGGGAGGCGGGGGGGGGGGGGGGGGGGCCCGCCGGGGGGTGGGGATAGGAGACACTCCAGGGGTGGGGATAGGAGACACTCCAGGGGGTGGGGATAGGAGACACTCCAGGGGGGATAGAAGAAAGACTAGAGCAAAATAGGCAATCTTTTTTTTTTATTTCATGTTTACTTATTTTATACTATATTTTCTTCTTCAAACTTAAAAAAGAATTGTTTAGCTACTTTCATTTCACTGTAGGATCTGTCGTCAGCACGTTGTAGGATCTGTCGTCAGCAAGCTGTAGGATATGTCTTCAGCAAGATGTAGGAGCTGTCTTCAGCAAGTTCTGGATCTGTCTTCAGCAAGTTTTAGGATCTGTCTTCAGCAAGTCGTATGAGAAGAAACCTGACTCCGGACAAGAAACCTGACTCAGGACAAGAAACCTGCCTCGGGACGCACAGCTTTCACCGACCCGGAAGCCTACAGTCTCGTCAGTGACTATCTCCATCACTCAACCCCCCTCGGAAAAGTCTCCGCTCATTTGATGGCCCACGCGAGTCAGGTTAGCTGGCATTGTCTCCCTCTCTGGGTCAGGCCATTGTGAGACGCTGACGTAGCACGGTGCAACCGATAGGGGTCAATTATATTTAACTTATTGGGTGGGTTTGCAAACGTTTCCATCACTGTCTGGTGTCGTGTGGGGAGAAAACCCCGCGGGCTGACAGCGCGCGAGACAACGGGTTGAAATAAATGTAATTACTGCACTGAGACACAGGGGTAAGACTGGTTGGGGAGAAGGGAGGCAGTGGCGTTACTAGGGCGTGCGGGGGCGGGACCGCACTGGGTGACACCCTCACAAAGGTGGGCGACACCAAAAAATTGAAACTAAATGTTTGAATGATTTCGCTAAAGTAGGTTTCGTAACAGAACTCTGTTTATACTAGAACATGGTGCCATCAGCATAAGGTGCCGTCGGAGCAGGGTGCCACCAGAGCAGGTTGTAACCAGAGGATGGTGTCATCAAAGAAGGGTGCTTGAGAGAAGTTGCAAAGATAACTGAGAGCCACAAGAACAGGGTGCCACGTGAACCGGTTATCACCAAAGCAGGGTGCCCTCATATAAGGGTGGAACAAGAACAGCGTGCAACCAGATCAGGTAGCCATCAGAGCAAGGTGCCATCAGAGCAAGGTGCCATCAGAGCAAGGTGCCATCAGATCAGGGTGACCCCAAACAGAGCAGGGTGACCCCAAACAGAGCAGGGTGACCCCAAACAGAGCAGGGTGACCCCAAACAGAGCAGGGTGACCCCTAACAGAGCAGGGTGACCCCAAACAGAGCAGGGTGACCCCAAACACAGCATTGTGCCATCAGAGTACGCTTGCAAATAACACAGGGGTGGGAATCTCTCCTCAAGCTGACACTTGTTTCTCACCATCTGTGTTGTCTGTAGCTTAATGTGAGGAGAGCTTTTCAAAACTGAAATTTATAAAGAACTTTTTGCGATCTACCATGGAGCGGCCCAGGCATTATGGCCCTGCGTTGTTATCGTTTGAAAGTGATAAGGGGAAGAATGTTGATTTTGATGAAGTGATTGACCTGTTTGCATTTTGAAGACCAGGGGAGTCAAGTTTTAACTGTAACGTTTCAAGGAAAAGTAATTCTGTTGCATTTTTAAACGCTGTTACCAGTGTCGTAGGAAAGGGAAAAGGGGGAGGGGGGGGGGTTGAGCGGGGCGGTCCACCTCGGGGGGTGGGGCACTTTTTTCTTTATAATGAGTGGCGGTATTTTCGGCCATCTGCAGGGATTTTTTTTTTTGGGAAGGGGGCGGCACAATTTTCGGCCCGATGTTACCAGTGTCGTAGGAAAGGGAAAAGGGGGAGGGGGGGGGTTGAGCGGGGCGGTCCACCTCGGGGGGTGGGGCACTTTTTTCTTTATAATGAGTGGCGGTATTTTCGGCCATCTGCAGGGATTTTTTTTTTTTGGGAAGGGGGCGGCACAATTATCGGCCCGACCGGGGTGGCTGTAACACTAGCTTGACCACTGCTGTTAAAACCTTAAATTTCTTGTTTTCTTCTTCTTTCTTTTGTCGCTTTAAGACATAATTTACAAACAATACTATAAGCGCTTCTGTACGATCTGGGGGAGAGGGTTAAGAAGGGGGTGGGGTCACACCATGAGTTTACCGCTCCAGGTGTAACCAACCCTTGTGACGCCTCTGGGGAGCGGTAAGTCGGGTGGGGGAGACGAATGACATTGGTTGGACTCCAGTGTGCTACCTTACAAAAAAGCATCTCTTATATATATTACGCTTCTTATATCTGTCCATAAAAAGTGTCCCTTTACGGCAGCATTTCCCCAAACGGTGGTCCGTGGACCGGCACCGGTCCGCAAGCCTTACGTTACCGGTCCAGAGAGCATGAATATTGATGCTCAAATAGCAAGAAAATGTAATTAATAAATCTGGCACAGGTCACTGATGCAGTTTCGAAACTTGTCCACCGGTCCGTGAAACTTAAAAGTTCGGGAAACGCTGCTTTACGGGACTAGAAGGTCGAAATCCTCCCTTGTCAACCATGACACCGTAGACAATTGCACATCTACTGATCCGAGGGCGTTGAGCAGGGCATAGAGGCCGTGGGGCATAATTGACATCTCGTGTGACAGTCCTCGGGGCCTTGGATCAAAGAGCTTCCGTTTTAACTACGGCGAAGCGTGACTACAAACACGGGGTGTTAGGCCAGGTCTTAGGTTCTCATTTTGGAGGGCGAGAGATTTCAGTGAGTGGGCACAAGCCAATCCTCCCCGTATTCACCCGAAGAGTATTTCAGTAAAATAGTATATCCATCTAATTATACATATTTATGGATATAAGTGGATTCATCTGCTTTGTAGATGTCTTAATATCGGGTTTTTAGAAATGGACTTTTATTTTAAGGCAGAGTTGTAAGGAAACCTCTTAATGTTCCAGAAACTTGTAAACCGGCTGCGGCCTAGGAAACCTCTAAATGTTCCAGAAACTTGTAAACCGGCTGCGGCCTAGGAAACCTCTAAATGTTCCAGAAACTTGTAAACCGGCTGCGGCCTAGGAAACCTCTAAATGTCCTAGAAATCTATCCATAAATCTCTATTTCAAATAAACGTTGGATTGACGAGCTGCCAAGACAAATGTTTACCGCAATAATCCCGATAGGAAAACCAATTCAACTGAGTCTGCTGACAAGAGATCGTGCAGTCATAGAGGAACAGAGTACGATGCATTAACAGGGTAAACTGTGTGTAAAGTGGTACGCTGATTGATTGGACGCGGCTAATTTTTAAAGGTGGATCGTGGATGGTGGTGGGGGGAGACAGGTGTTTAAAAATAAAAAGAAAACAACATCGTGAAAATATTCATTTAATGAAGACCACCCATTGAAATGCCCATGATATCTTAATCGACCAACTGCATCTCAAATGACCAATTATATCTTGAATGACCTATCATCTCGAGGCAGATAAAATTATTATTCATAGTTTTTGCCTCAGATGTTTAATACAGAACAGCTACTGCTGACGAACGGTTACTGCTAAGGAACGGCTACCGATACAGAGCGGCTACCGATATCTAAAGGCTACCGATACAAAACAGCTACCTGCTTTAAAATGTTCTATTCTGACGTTAGTCGCAATTTAAACACGCGTCCGGTAGCTGGGAGTAAAAGCGTTAATTCGGCCCCGAAGATCTCTTCGCCATTACAATGACACGATAGCTGGGAGTAAAAGCGTTAATTCGGCCCCGAAGATCTCTTCGCCATTACAATGACTATTTAAAACATATCTTTAATTTAAACAACTGATGATCCCAATTTTCAACGTCTTGATTGCTATGTGTGTAACATCATACGCAGGTCGGCATACGTCACGGAATATAACACACAAGAAATGTGTAAGTAACAGGTTTAGATTATGTACATGACTTAGATGTTGATATTTACTCACCAGTTAAATTATTTACATATATATTGATATATTGCTCACCAGTTACATTATTTATATATATATTGAGATATGTGCTCACCAATTACATTATTTACATGACCTATATGTTGATATATGCTAACCAATTACATTATTTACACTGCATCTATGTTGATATGTGCTCACCAGTTACATTATTTACACTGCATCTATGTTGATATGTGCTCACCAGTTACATTATTTACACGACCTATACGCCGGGCCTGAAAACAAGCCTTAATCGCGGGATGGTATACCAACAGCCAGCATTTCTAGACTGGTGGTAATCACCAGCGTTGACTCACAGTCTGTTTCCCTCCTGCCGACCTTATCTGACCCGATACACCTGTATCAGGCGCGGCCATCAGGTTGGAGATAAAGGGAAAAGGAAATGTGTGATGCAGCAAAGAACAGTTTATTTATATTTTGTTTTTGGTATTGTTCCTGAAATAACTGTTCTGAAGTGCATTTGATCTTAATATTATTAAATTCTGGGACGAGGCGGCAAAAAGCGCGCGCGTGTGTGTGTGTGTGTGAGTTTGAGTGGACCGGGTTGGTGGTTAAGAAGCGACATTAATCGCTCTTCGTGGAAAAGAAGGAATAGGTTTCAAGGCATCATGCTAACGGACACTAATTTTTTTTCTTTCCTTCTTATCATGAGCCATTTACATGAGACATTTACATAAGCCATTTACATGAGCCATTTACATGAGCCATGTACATTACATTACGAACAGCAATAATAAAGATATTTTTTTACATGGCACAAAAAGGAGTTGAAAGAACTGAAAGCAGAAATTTTCACCAAAAAAAAGTGTCCTGGCTGAAGAGCAATAAGGTCACTGACGAATGTCTGCCAACCGACCGGAAATAAAGATGACGTGTTACAAGGAGGGAGGCGTATTGATATTTGTAAAGTCTCTCTTTGAGCGTCATCGGGTTGTAAAAGAAAAGAATGCGCTTGTTGTCTGATAAAAACAATCATTTAAATAATAGTGTGACACCGAATACACTACACAGAGGTAAGTTAATGACCGGGCAGTGAGGAAAACGGGAAGAGGAAGAGGAAAAACAAGAGAGAGAGAGGGGGGCGTAAAGCAGTAATCACGTGGTCATCAATCTCATGATACGAGCCGCCATTAACGATCACAGCCAATGAGAAAAGCGCCAAAAGTAAACACTGGCATCCTACGTGGAACAGGCACAAGCCAATGACGTAGAACCTAAGCTTTAAATGCGACGCGGTAAAATGTTGGTAACTCGTGTTTTTAAAAGGACGTAGCGGTAATTCAAATGGTCGCAATGCTTTTGGCCTCATTCGTTCAAGTGAGGAGTAAGTAATTACAGATGAGGGGTCGTACGGAAATAAGTAAATAAGAAACAAATTATATCAGAAACATATTGGGTAATTATGAATTGCCTTACTTTACGGAAGGACATAGTACTTTGACAAGTGATCCTTACATGACAATTTAGTACTTTGACAAGGGATCCTTACATGACAATTTAGTACTTTGACAAGGGATCATTTACATGACAATTTAGTACTTTGACAAGGGATCCTTACATGACAATTTAGTACTTTGACAAGGGATCATTTACATGACAATTTAGTACTTTGACAAGGGATCCTTGCATGACAATTTAGTACTTTGACAAGGGATCCTTACATGACAATTTAGTACTTTGACAAGGGATCCTTACATGACAATTTAGTACTTTGACAAGGGATCCTTGCATGACAATTTAGTACTTTGACAAGGGATCCTTGCATGACAATTTAGTACTTCGACAAGGGATCCTTACATGACAATTTAGTACTTTGACAAGGGATCCTTACATGACAATTTAGTACTTTGACAAGGGATCCTTACATGACAATTTAGTACTTTGACAAGGGATCCTTACATGACAATGTAGTACTTTGACAAGGGATCATTTACATGACAATGTAGTACTATGAAAAAGTAGTATTTGTACAAGGGATCCTTTGCGTGACAATGTAGCACTGAGACAATGTAGTACTTTGACAAGGGATCCTTTGTACGACAATGCGGCACAGTGGTACGTGTTTATTTGTTATCCTTAAAACGTGCCACAGTGCATATCTTACTTAAAATGACAATCAGTCGCAAGGTTAGGGAGTTAGATCCCTGGGGTGATTAGTGCTTGATTAAAAAAAAAGGGGGGGGGGGAAATCCTGGAGACAACTTGATACAGGCAGTAAGCCAGGGAGGTTGAAACATGCAGTAAGGATGATATATGTCGTGACGGATATGGGGTTTATTAGACATGTCACTGTAAGAACATCCAGTACACAAACGAGACTCTGGTTTAACAGTTCATGCTGAATTTTTTTTTTTCCACAAATAATTTCAAATAATCATCCGGGTAACTAGTTAACTAGTCGGTAAATTTTAACGACCGAAGATGAAACAAAACAAAAAAAATTGTACTTAAAACAATCCATTACGCTATGAGGGAATATAGATAATGTTTTCTGGTGAGGGAAAGATTGGCATCGCGCTACCAGGAAATGTGTGCTTGGCCACGGGTGGGGAGACGGGTGAGAGTGAGATGAACTGAAAATACACTACGAACGTGTGTGTGTGTGGGTGTGTGTGTGTGGGTGATGGGGTGATGGGAAGGGGTGGGGAAATAGTTGATGATGGAAGGGGGGCAAAAAGAAAGCATGTTGGGTCATGTGTCAGAGGTCGGTCTGGCGCCAAGTGAGTTGGTTATTACACACTCTAGACCAGGGATTCCCGAGTTACGTGGCAAGGGATCGGGCTGGTACATTATTTTTAAATAGATAACTGGCAGTTTATAGTTCTACAATTTTCTGTCTGCTTAAAAGATCACAAGGGCTAGAAAACATGAGAGAAGGAGATTATAGGGGCTAGACATCATGAAAGAAGTAGATAATAAGGGCTAGAAATCATGAAAGAAGTAGATCATAAGGGATAGAAATCATGAAAGAAGTAGATCATAAGGGCTAGAAATCATGAAAGAAGTAGATCATAAGGGATAGACATCATGAAAGAAGTAGATCATAAGGGCTAGAAATCATGAAAGAAGTAGATCATAAGGGCTAGACATCATGAAAGAAGTAGATCATAAGGGCTAGACATCATGAAAGAAGTAGATCATAAGGGCTAGAAATCATGAAAGAAGTAGATAATAAGGGCTAGACATCATTAAAGAAGTAGATCATAAGGGCTAGACATCATGAAAGAAGTAGATCATAAGGGCTAGAAATCATGAAAGAAGTAGATCATAATGGCTAGACATCATTAAAGAAGTAGATCATACGGGCTAGACATCATGAAAGAAGTAGATAATAAGGGCTAGATCATGAAAGAAGTAGATCATAAGGGCTAGACATCATGAAAGAAGTAGATCATAAGGGCTAGACATCATGAAAGAAGTAGATCATAAGGGCTAGACATCATGAAAGAAGTAGATCATAAGGGCTAGACATCATGAAAGAAGTAGATCATAAGGGCTAGACATCTTGAAAGAAGTAGATCATAAGGGCTAGACATCATGAAAGAAGAATATCATAAGGGTTAGACATCATGAAAGACGTAGATCATAAAGGCTAGACACTGTAAGAGAAGCAGATCATAGGGGCTAGACACCGGGGGATTAGAAATAATGTACATATAAGGTCGCATCTTCCTAATGCTGATAAGTTTCACCAAATATAATGGGCACACCGTAGGTACATTTAGCAGATTTAAAACATGTGTAATAAATACATGTGTGTGTCTGGGTGCGTTGTCGCGTAGTTCCTGTGGGCGCGTAGTTCCGTCTCTTCACACACAAAAATATAAATCCATAGAACTGTGTGAACCAGTGCACGAAAATTATTCAGTTTTGTGGGGGTGGCTATAAACCCAACAACATTCCAATGAGTTATGGCAAGTGACAGGTGTACCACATACATCAACTACTAAGTCTTTGTTCACCATCTCATCCTCTTTGGCTCTTTATTTGCATCGCGGAATAAAAACAATAATAGTTTGCAGATATTTCCCATTGGACCTGATATATCTCAATTTATAACAAATTTCAGAATAAAAAAGTGAGAAATTAATATTAAAATATATAAATCAAAACAATCACAGACAAAGGATTACACTGTTCTAAATATTAAAAAAATCGATTGGGAAGTCAAAAACGATGACTAAATATAGAACAACTATTTACTTTATAAACTGGACACGTTTTTGTACTCCTCTAACTTGTGACTCCAGTACTCCTCTGACTTGTGACTCCAGAACTCCTCTGACTTGTGACTTCAGTACTCCTCTGACTTGTGACTCCAGAACTCGTCTGACTTGTGACTCCAGAACTCCTCTGACTTGTGACTCCAGTACTCCTCTGACTTGTGACTCCAGTACTCCTCTGACTTGTGACTCCAGAACTCTTCTGACTTGCGACTCCAGTACTCCTCTGACTTTTGACTCCAGTACTCCTCTGACTTGTGACTCCAGTAATCCTTGTGACTCCAGTACTCCGTTGACTTGTGACTCCACATCGACTAGCAGGGAATTCTTGGAAATAGTTCCATTACGTATTATATTTGAGACTAAAAGCACCGCACACAATTTGAGATCACCTGGCCTAGGGCATGAGCAAGTGTTACTGATGCTGCGGCGGCCTTGACATTGACAGGTAATACAGATCAAAGTTGTCATCGCCGCCTTGGCATTGAGTGACAGAAGGTCAACCTCTCGGGCGCTAAAAGGACACGAATCACAAACATCAGCTGAAAGAAGTTTAACCTCTGGGACCTGGGATGCTAAAAGGCCAACCTCTGGGATCTGGTATGCTAAAAGGCCACCAAATCACAGACACAATTTAAAGAAATCGACGCATGCACCGGCCAAACTAAGCTTTTTAAATAATTAATGTTTAACAAAATATTTTTCAATAATTGGTATCTCAGCCTTATCTGTATTCACCATATCCTTTATCAACTGTTTGAGTTTGACTAAGTCTTAAAACCCTTATCAAGTATTGGACGATCTTGTACCCCTTATCCAATTCTTGACTTAGTGTTTCACCCTTAACAATAGTTTGACTAAGTCGCTCACCCCTACGGATTATTTGTTTGACCAAGTCCCCTTACAAAAGTGAACATTTTTAGGGTACACAAACCATGGCCATGGTTATTTTTGTGAAGGAGCGGGAAAATGTAGTTTGAAATTAGCATGGCCCCTATTATATAGATACGCGAACAATGTGAATGTGGCTGACGTCTGTTGACATTCAAAATACGACCAATCGCGCAGGTTAAACGTGAATTCCGGATAGCGTTTTCATAACACCGATTACCGGTTTAAAACTGGATTCCAGACACCGATAACGGGTTTTAAACTGGATTTATAACACCGATTACTGGTTAAAACTGGATTCCAGACACCGATGACCGGTTTAAAACTGGATTTATAACACCGATTACCGGTTTAAAACTGGATTCCAGACACCGATAACTGGCTTTAAACTGGATTTATAACACCGATTACTGGTTAAAACTGGATTCCAGACACCGATAACGGGTTTTAAACTGGATTTATAACACCGATTACTGGTTAAAACTGGATTCCAGACACCGATAACGGGTTTTAAACTGGATTTATAACACCGATTACCGGTTTAAAACTGGATTCCAGACACCGATAACTGGCTTTAAACTGGATTTATAACACCGATTACTGGTTAAAACTGGATTCCAGACACCGATAACGGGTTTTAAACTGGATTTATAACACCGATTACTGGTTAAAACTGGATTCCAGACACCGATAACGGGTTTTAAACTGGATTTATAACACCGATTACCGGTTTAAAACTGGATTCCAGACACCGATAACTGGCTTTAAACTGGATTTATAACACCGATTACTGGTTAAAACTGGATTCCAGACACCGATAACGGGTTTTAAACTGGATTTATAACACCGATTACTGGTTAAAACTGGATTCCAGACACCGATAACGGGTTTAAAACTGGATTTATAACACCGATTACCGGTTTAAAACTGGATTTATAACACCGATTACCGGTTTAAAACTGGATTCCAGACACCGATAACGGGTTTTAAACTGGATTTATAACACCGATTACTGGTTAAAACTGGATTCCAGACACCGATAACCGGCTCGCCAAAACAAAAAAATAAAATAGAATATATTTTTAGTGAGTAGCAGGTCTCGTCTGATTTAGGATCTTTGATTTATTCTGCCCTGACATTCCAATACTTAATAAAGACGAGTTTTCCAAATACAAAAAAAATAAATAAATAATAAAGTCCATTAATACATGTGTTTTTGATCCGGGCATCAAATGATATAGGACGGCTACCATTTGACGCAATATTGCTCGTAAATGTCTGTGGTAGTGCCACATCGTCCATAACTCCAATCCCACTAGAACCGATCTGTCTATTGACATATCCGGCTATCAGAGAAGGAGATGAGACACGTCCGATAGAAAAGTGTCAAATATTTATTGCACGTGCTAGACACCCGTCAACAAAACAGCCCGCGAAATTGTGTAGCAGTGGTTCTAAAAAATGGACGTTGGATCCAAATTAGTGGAACTTGTGCGAAGTCAAGAACGCAGCTTCATTTCTGAGAGGAAATTCAGCAGCCAATAATTTATTGTGACACGGTAACTGGGGGTGGGGGTGAATCTATCTTAAGAAAATGCTTATAATATGAAGAACTTGATTAGCCTTGTGAAGGTTTTAGCTTCCAAATTTCAAACGTGAAATTGACTTATTACGATAAATATTAAAATAACCAGACAGTGTTGGCACTTAAAAATAACCTGACAGGGTTGGCACTTAAAAATAACCTGACAGGGTTGGCACTTAAAAATAACCTGACAGTGTTGGCACTTAAAAATAACCTGACAGGGTTGGCACTTAAAAATAGCCTGACAGTGTTGGCACTTAAAAATAACCTGACAGGGTTGGCACTTAAAAATAACCTGACAGTGTTGGCACTTAAAAATAACCTGACAGGGTTGGCACTTAAAAATAACCTGACAGTGTTGGCACTTAAAAATAACCAGACAGGGTTGGCACTTAAAAATAACCTGACAGTGTTGGCACTTAAAAATAACCTGACAGGGTTGGCACTTAAAAATAACCAGACAGGGTTGGCACTTAAAAATAACCAGACAGGGTTGGCACTTAAAAATAACCTGACAGGGTTGGCACTTAAAAATAACCAGACAGGGTTGGCACTTAAAAATAACCTGACAGGGTTGGCACTTAAAAATAACCTGACAGGGTTGGCACTTAAAAATAACCTGACAGGGTTGGCAGTTAAAAATAACCTGACAGGGTTGGCACTTAAAATAACCTGACAGTGTTGGCACTTAAAAATAACCTGACAGGGTTGGCACTTAAAATAACCTGACAGTGTTGGCACTTAAAAATAACCAGACAGTGTTGGCACTCGGTGTAGAAAATTTAAGAAATAATACGTTCGTTGACCTTTCAAGAATAGAAATTTGAAAATGAAGATTTCAAAGAACATTCTTTTTTCTTATTTAAATTAAGAATTAAGGTTTTCTTTAACGTTACCTAAATGAGTTACATCGACATTATAACTTGAGGATCTCTGCTGTGTAATGACTCATGTCTGATTTTTCAATACAGAATTCGGAAGAGGCCCTGCCCATAGCACCAAAGGACTATAGTAGTTGTTGAGATACACGCTGAAGTAGGGTTAGAGTAGGTAATGAAATCATGAAAGGGTTAGAGTAGGTAATGAAATCATGAAAGGGTTAAAGTAGCCATCGAGACACAGCATCAACGTGTTAGAGTGGGCAGTAAAAATATAGCATCAAAGGGTTAAAGCAGACAGCATAAGACACAATCAAAGGGTTAAAGTATACAGCAATTCATAGCATCACAAAAACGTGTACGGTAATGCAAAACCAAATGATAATCTTCTGAGTACTCTCTTTTTTATTTTAAAAGCATGAGCCAGTTTAAGACGGATGCGCGACTCATTCGTTAGCTTAGAGAATATCGCACATTATTTTATCAGGACGGAGGTCTGTGTCTCGGCTGATTTCCCCAGGGCCTAAAAACGTTTCAAGAATAGAAAGCGGTTTCAAAGAGATAATGCATAAGGGTTAAGACGAGGGGCCGGTGAGGGGCTGATGCGACTCGTCTCCTTGTGTGCCGAGCTAAGATCAGGGCTTGCGGAACATCAGCGGCCTGTCGGCGGGGCATCGGCCATGTCGGCCAGCCGGCGTTTTCAGTGTTCAATTTAAAATGGTGTGCATAATCTAAATGATCACGAATTAATTATTGTCGCTGTGGGATTCCGTTCATGTCCGAGTTCTAAGCTAGAGAAATACTTCAGATGTCTTGTGTTTAAATTCCTTTAATTGTAAAATGTTGCCTTGGTTAAAACGTTTATTTATTTATGTGCTGAAAATGAACATGTGCTATGTGATTAAATTTTAAAAAAAAACTAAACCATTTCCATTTATTTGGATCAATAAAAAAAAAAAAAAAGAATCTGATACTGACTGATTCTATGAAAGGTTTTTAAGTATTATAAAGAAATAATTGATATAACTTTATACTAAAGTTGGGAAGAGACAATTAAAAGGGGCATCAAAACAAGGCAGGGCGTTTAAGAATGTCAGCGCTAAGGGATTGAGCCTGGAAGGCCGGGAGAGGGGGGGGGAGGAGGTTTGAGATTGTCAACGCGAGTCATAAAATTTGAATATATATTTTGAATCTGTTTTTTTTTTTTTTTTCGGATTTCAACATCTCAAATTTAAATCATTCAGAGGTCTTCAAAAAATTAGATTTTTCGAACAAGAAGCTGTCTTGTGTCGAGAGCTGAACACGAGCAGACAATCGTTGTGTCGTGACTGGATTTTGTGAGAGAGTTATCTGCCAAACGATATCCACCTACAAGGCCTACGTAAACCCCTTTGCGTAAAGTAAGATGGCAGGACAGATAAGATGGCAGGACAGATAAGATGGCAGGACAGAGTCCCTGATACAGATAAGATGGCAGGACAGAGTCCCTGATACAGATAAGATGGCAGGACAGAGTCCCTGATACAGATAAGATGGCAGGACAGAGTCCCTGATACAGATAAGATGGCAGGACAGAGTCCCTGATACAGATAAGATGGCAGGACAGAATCCCTGATACAGATAAGATGACAGGACAGAGTCCCTGATACAGAGGTCCTATGTTCGGTGACCTCTCCAGGGGTACGCCTCAGTTGGTGAGAAGAAAAAAAGCTTCAAGGACTCTCTAAAAACTTCACTTAAATCCAGGGATATTGAACTAGATTCGTGGTAGACACTTGCCATGGACCGGGCGAGCTGGCGTGGCAGGCTCACTGTCGGAGCAGATTCCTTAGAGAATAAGCGCACATTTCACGCCCAAAGAAAGCGCACGGCAAGAAAAAGAAGAAACGAATCAATTCCTACTAGGACCAAAAACAACGTGTGTCCCTCGTGCGGTAAAGCGTTGAATGCACAAATAGGACCCACGTACTCACGTGTAATATAGCATTGGTTGTCATCTCATGCAAAAGACGAGCAACAAACGACAGCACACACAGATGAGCTTTTATATTTTACGGAGAGAACATTAAAGGTCATGCTATTGCAGCACATCAATAAGTCATGATGGTGTAGCACATCAATAGATCATGCATTGTGGCATAGATTTTTTTAACCACAGCACAAAGATTTATCGATTGTTCTTGGTCGTTGACTTGCCCCATACAACAGATAACTATACTAAAAATCATGACTGGATCTGACACAAAGATGCATAAGAAATAATGCATATTTGTTATATACATTTATTATATAAGGGGGGGGGGGATTTTAAAATCTGAAACCTAGAGGGAGGCTATACCTTGGCTGAGGCAGACACTGTGACAGACGCGTCACTATATATATATATATATAGTTATATACGCTTATTATGCTCCTGGTGTTAGACCTGCAAGCCGAATTTTCTTTTTAAATTTCGGCTGGCTGACATAATTTTTTGGCTGATATCCAGATTAGCCGGATTTCTCCGTAAATTGACATTTTGCGGCTGATTTTCGGCTGATTACGAAATATTCGGCTGAAGCCTGGCCAATAATGAAGTAATGAAACTTCAGCAACAAAACACTTTTACAACACTTCAGAAAAAGTTTTATTATTTCAAACAATAAAAAAAAAAAAGTTTTATACGCTGTCCTACTAATCCAGTGCATGATTGCGTTCCATTCATTCAGTTTCTGTCACTCAATACCTGATACCTTAAAAAGGAACGCCATGAAATTTAAGAAAGCAAAAACATTACGTTACGGCGACTCGTCCATTTTTCGGCGGATTTACGGCGGACGAAATACGGCGGCTAATGCGGCGTGCCGCATATTTTCCGGCGGATTTTTGGCGGACGAAAATTTGGCGGCGTATTCGGCGCGTGGCGTCGGCTGAGGGGTCTGCCTGGCGTTACTCGTGGACTGCTTCCTAATCAGCGAAATTTTTTATTTATAGTTTATTACAAATAATTATATGTGTTTGAAAGAAAGTGTGTTCAATACATAGTTCACTAGCGCGTAAAATATAATTCCCGAAAACTAAATGATTTGTTAATATATATAACGCAACTGCATTTGGCGCGTAATTTTGTTTTTCGGAAATATAAAATCGTCTCAATTTAAGTATAGTGTCAAAAATATTCAGTTTTTAAAAGTGGTTGGGACATCAGAATATTTAATACCAGATGTAGCCTGCCAAACATTGGCGACGGCAATGCGTGAACTTCCCATCTACTAAAGTTACTTGACAAAAAATGAACTCAAGTGTCGCACATTTATAAATTCCAATTTTTGCTCCCCCACCCCACAATGATACGTCAGAGCACACTTTTTTTTTAACTCCCATGAACTATATTAACTATTATGATGTCCCAAACACTATTAAACTGAATTTTTTTTTACACCATACTGAAATTGAGTCGATTTCATTTATCGAAAAATATTACGCACCAAAAGAAGTTGCGTTATTAAAAAAATATAAATGATTAAGCGTAGTTATCGGGAATTATATTTTGCGCGCTAGTGCACTCATTATTTATATATAGCCTGCGTGGTGGTGGTGTTTGACCTTTGCTGGCGAATTATATATATAGATAGTTCATGGGCGTGAAATAAAAAGTGTGCATTGACGTATCATAGGGGAAGGGTGTAGCAAATATTGGGATTCTTAAATGTGCGTTACTTGAGTTCATGTTTTTTCAAGTAATTTTAGTCGGTGGGAAATTCACGCAACCCTAACCTGGTTGAGAACCACTATAGGAAAGTAAAATGAACAGTAGTTCTTAAGCCGATCTACAACGGTGCCACCAATCGGCTGGTTTACAAAGAAACAACGGCAAGTATATTTAACAGCAACGCTGACTCAGGTCGCCAAGACCCAGAAACCCAGCATGTTAGTTCTCAAAATTGCACCGGCCGACTTTGGTGAACAGTTGAGCATTTCCTTTTGATTAAAATCTAACTACGCTGGTTGGCAGGTATCTAGGCTGAAGTTTACATATCAGAACAAATGAAGATAAAAGATCCCACATGCTTTTTTTTTTGGAATCGTGCAACTTTATTACGGCCTTCGTGTTAGTAGAAGTGATTTGTCCGCGGTATCTCGAATCAATACGATTTTCTTTCTCTTTGAAATGGAGATAAATAATTCTCTTTACGAGGACGTGCCATCTTAATTAATTAAACACGACGAGGGCCACTTAGTCCGTACTGATGACATCAAGAACTAGACTTCATGGCAAAGAAACTTCTATCCTTCCTGGCAAGGAAACTTCTAGCCGTCCTGACAAACAAACTTCTAGCCTTCTTGGCAAACTAACGTCTAGCCTTCTTAGCAAAGAAACTTCGAGCCTTCTTGGCAAACAAACTTCTAGCCTTCTTGGCAAACAAACTTCTAGCCTTCTTGGCAAACAAAATTGTAGCCTTCCTGGCAAAGAAACTTCTAGCCATCTTGGCAAAGAAACTTCTAGCTATCTTAGCAAACAAACTTCTAGCCTTCCTGGCAAAGAAACTTCTAGCCTTCCTGGCAAAGAAACTTCTAGCCTTCCTGGAAAAGAAACTTCTAGCCTTCTTGGCAAAGAAACTTCTAGCTATCTTAGCAAATAAACTTTTATTCTTCCTGTCAAAGAAACTTCTAGACTTCTTGGCAAAGAAATGTTTAGCCTTCTTGGCAAAGAAATTCTAACCTTCCTGGCAAACAAATTTCTAGCCTTCCTGGCAAAGAAATTTCTAGCCGGATTATAACAACTATGACCGAAGTACAAGAAGTCAAGATTTGTGTTATAACAGATTCGAACAAAATATCGTTATGAGTTCTAAAAGTGTGTTATGAAGTTTAAAGACACTGTCTTGGAATTCAAACGTTGTCCTTTCGACTCCGGAGACCTACCTAAGTAAAGGCGCGCGGCCAATCAACTGGGGGACACCTGTATTAAGACTTCAATTATGTACCAGTAATGAATAATCAAAGGAGTAAACACAAATACACTCCAGATGGCAATCAGCCATAGTAATTGCTAATATATTATCAGACGGTAAGGGTCTTTCGCAAATTACGTCACGCTCAAGGGGGGCGGGGGCGAGAATTTATGACACTTTGTGAGGGGGAGGGGGTTAAAATATTTGTGACGTCACGTTTTTTTTTTTTAAATCTAACATTTTCTAATTTTGAAAAATCTTTATTTAAATAATTTTAAAAACATTAATCTGAGGTCCAAATCGCCTCAGGTATTATAGGTACTATGAAACTCAGTCGCTCATGTCAACTCCTATAAAGTCTTCTTGGATTGATTACATTCGTCAGTTCTTTCATACGTTGAAGCGTCGTACTATTCTCACTATCAATTAACAAACTCAACTCCTTTTCATAATAACTATAACTTTAATATCTAAGTAAATATAATAAACATCCTATCACTCCAAGGTTCCACTCAAGACTGCCGCACGACTACAACATACGTCACAACACTGCATAGACAATACGTCACGACTCAGCATAAAAATACGTCATAAATACAATGGCGGGAAGAGCGTTCACTAACTATAATAGTCAAGCGCGGGAAAAGCGTTCAACAACTAATGAACATAATATTGAGTCACAACAATTCCTAATGAACGCTCATACTCGACAGCTCACACCTTTTGCGCACATCAAAATACGACGGGAAACCTGTTGTGGCCACTTTATATTCGACTTCGTTGTTTTGCGTCACAGTTTTCAAATAACACTACATCTTAATCCATTATGGGAAAATGTTAAAGAATAAAATAAAAACTTAGTTTATTTAGGAAAATTTTATGTATGTTTTGATTTTATTAGGTGTGATGTGACACGGGGAAAAAGGGGGGGGGGTGGGGGGTAAAGAATTTGTGACACTTCGTGACGGGGGGAGGAGGGTCTAAAAGGGTCATTTTTTTGCGTGACGTAATTTACGAACGGCCCCAAATTAGCCTTAGTAATGACTAATAGATTATCAAACGGAAATCAGCAATAGTAATCACTAATAGATTAGCAGACGGCAATCAAACATAGTAATCACTAATAGATTAGCAGACGGCAATCAGCCATAGGAATCAATAATAGATTAGCAGATGGAATTAAGCAATAGTAATCACAAATAGATTATCAAACGGCAATCAGCCATAGTAATCACTAATCGATTAGCAGACGGCAATCAAACATAGTAATAACTAATAGATTATCACACGGCAATCAGCCAAAGCAATCACTAATAGAATACCAGACGGCAATCAGCCATAAAAACAGCCCTCGTGATAAGCATCGTAGGCAGCATCCTCGTCAAATTAAGTCCACCCAAAAGATGGGTTCCTGAATGGCACATGAACAGCGGCAGATCTGCAGGGCATTGGACACCAGTGAAAAAAAAACACTTAGGTGAGGACATATTGATTTTTAAAAGCTCTTTAACGATGTAAAGGTTAATTTCCTGGTCCAGCGGTGCAATATCTGAATACCAGTATCACGGGGGCCATTTGATGCCCAGATCACTAAACACAAGAGCCCTCAGAAACAGATGTTACAAGCAATGTTCCCTCTAAGGTTTGTTGTTTCGTGTGCAAAATCATAAAGTTGTGCGCAAAATTTTCAGCCTACAGACACTTAAGTGGAAATTAGCTGCGCGGTACTCAAAACTGCTGCGCGGCGTCTGTGAGATTGCTGCGCGGCAGCGCAGCCGCGCAGCTTAAAGGGAACATTGGTTACAAGTCAGCTGTCAGATGATACAACTCGAGATTATCATACGAAACACTATAACACGAAACTTATCAGAACCAGATAATTTTTTTTTTTTTTTTTTTTTTTAAAAGAAGTGAGTTTTTTGGTATAAACACTGCCTAGAATGAATTGTCTCAAAAACGTATAATTATTAATTTTAAGTGCACGTATCTGCTTCATGTCTTGGGGGTCAACGAGACATGGACATACTTATTGCTCTAAGACATGGATATACTTATTGCTCTAACAGGAGGCAACACCCCGTGAACATACAGTAACATCACAAGATGGCTTACCTTGACACTGAAATCCTTGTTTTCCAAATCCCCTGCGAAATAGAAAAGATAAATGATAAACTTCATTGAAAAGGTGTTTCCTTTTCCTGTTCTGTTAAAATCACATGACGCATTCGTGTGATGATAAATCATCCAAATAAAATGACTTTATTGGCGGTAAAATTATGGCGTAGAAAGTGAGGGGGAAAGTAGGGCCAGCCTCCCCAGGCTGAAGGTAAGGGTTATATAGCCGCGTCGGGCCATGCCATAGCCAATGTCCACAGGTGGTCATCGGACTTTAAAATGTGAGACCATCTGAACTTTAATTTAATTTGTATCCATTGATATAATTGAGCTGAAGCAGGATCGCCCTAAAGAAAGAGCAGAGTGTGTGAACGAAAAGAATGAACTCGATAAGAGTTCAGGTCTGTATTTCTTTAATATCGTGACACCGCATACACTACACGGAGGTAAGTTAATGACCGGAAGGCGATGAAAATGAGGATATAGAAAGAAAAAAAAAGGGAGGACGCATGCCGGAATGGTGTTTGGGGGCGGGGGTGCGATTTAAGATCTCTCCGTTTCAGGTAAGATGATCTGAGCCACCCAACCCCCCTCCATTTATCTTCAATTTCATTTCGAAGATTAGTTGACTGAGAGAACAATAATGCTCTTAGATACTTTTACTAGTACAATTTTTTACAGGCATGGATAGATTTATACCTTTTACTCAACCAGACATTTTACCTTTTACTCAACAAGACATTTTACCTTTTACTCAACCAGACATTTTACTTTTTACTCAACCAGCCATTTTACATTTAACTCAACCAGCCATTTTACTTTTTACTCAACTAGCCATTTTACCTTTACTCAACCAGCCATTTTACCTTTCACTAAACCAGACATTTTACCTTTTACTCAAACAGACATTTTACCTTTACTCAACCAGCCATTTTACCTTTTACTCAACCAGACATTTTACCTTTAACTCAACCAGCCATTTTACCTTTAACTCAACCAGCCATTTTACTTTTTACTCAACCAGCCATTTTACCTTTTACTCAACCAGCCATTTTACCTTTTACTCAACCAGACATTTTACCTTTTAATCAACCAGACATTTTACCTTTTACTCAACCAGACATTTTACCTTTTACTCAACCTGCCATTTTACCTTTTACTCAACCAGCCATTTTACCTTTCACTAAACCAGACATTTTACCTTTTACTCAACCAGACATTTTACCTTTACTCAACCAGCCATTTTACCTTTCACTAAACCAGACATTTTACCTTTTACTCAACCAGCCATTTTACCTTTCACTAAACAAAACATTTTACTTTTTACTCAACCAGACATGTTACCTTTTACTCAACCAGCCATTTACCTTTCACTAAACCAGACATTTTACTTTTCACTAAACCAGACATTTTACCTTTTACTCAACCAGACATTTTACCTTTTACTCAACCAGACATTTTACCTTTTACTCAACCAGCCATTTTACCTTTCACTAAACCAGACATTTTACTTTTTACTCAACCAGACATTTTACCTTTTACTCAACCAGCCATTTTACTTTTTATTCAACCAGCCATTTTAGCTTTAACTCAACCAGCCATTTTTCCTTTCACTCAACCATTCAAAATTGCTTTAAACTCCACAGCGAGTCCTGCCGTGTGCTCACACAACGACACGGCAACAAAACCCAAATGGGTTACACGCGTGACCCACTTGGCTGTTGTGCGGAGAGTGCTCTGTGTCTCAAGTTGATTAACGGATGTCCTTCACGCAACAACGTTAGTTTTCTAGTTGTGTACTTAGATTATACCAGTAGGTCGTGAGTACACATAAGGAGTTCTGAAGTTGTTTTAGGGCGGGGGGGGGGGGTTAAAAAAATCAATATAGAAGCAGTGGCGTATCCCAATTTGACATGACGGAGGGGTGGTATTGTATGTTTGAATTTTTTTTTTTAACGTTTAAGCAAATAATTTGCTCGCTCTTTATTGTTAAAAAAGTTGTTTTAGGGCGGGGGGGGGGGGTTAAAAAAATCAATATAGAAGCAGTGGCGTATCCCAATATGACATGACGGAGGGGGGGTATTGTATGTTTGAATTTTTTTTTTTAACGTTTAAGCAAATAATGTGCTCGCTCTTTATTGATAAAAAATGTTTGTACATGTACGGTGTTTCGGTAAAAGTGACCGGAATATACGACAGAACCCGGTTATGTCGACAGCCTATGGGTTTTCCAATAAGCGTCGAGATAACCGATGATCGAGATAAACGAAGTCCAATATGGCGGCAACATATTGAAATGTCTTTATGTACACAAATGCCTAATTTAATAATTTAAATCAAAAATAATTAATAGGCTATAGGGCCTAAGCCTATTATGTTTTAAGCCTAGACTAGGTCTACGTTACTTTATGTTAGATTTAGACTGACTGATTATTCATTATCCTGTATACTGTATATGATTAAAATATATATTATAAATACTTAAGATTTGGGAAGCTTGCTTAAGCCTATACTTAGTAGACCTATAAAATTTTTAGTTATATTTAAAAGAATAGGTCTATAATATTAGGTACTTCACATAGCGGCGCGAGCCGATCCAATTTTTGGATGCGGGAAACAGGGCTGGAGAGCTAGTTTCCTTCTTGTGTATGTAAGGGAGTGACAATGAACATAAATTATGATTTTTAATTATGCAAGGCTTGTTTATTGGTTGTTTGCTATTTCTTCTTGCGGAGTTCAACAGCCGGTGATCGGGCAGGGGATCGAGATAACCGTCGGAAAGTGGCAAATTCGGAAGCCGTTTGTGCTCGAGATATCAGGGTTCGGCGACATAAAAGAATCGACATAGCCGAGGAGACAATGCTAAGACGAAGAGAGAATTTGGCCGGTTCCACTTCAAAAACGTAGACATAACAGGGTTGGCGAGTTAACCGGTGTCGAGATAAGCGGGTTCGACTTCACTTATTTTATCAGCACGTCCTAATTAATTACGACTACACCCGGAACTATTCAGATGTAGGTCAGAACAAAACTGGGATAATGGCGAACAACAAGAATCTTCAAACCGAAAACTAATATACCGGTATTCTGATTTTTAAGGGTTTCAATTTCGATGCGACAGCTAAAAGGCAAGATGGTGGTGCATTAAGCCTCCTGGTTTAAGCACAATAAGGTTGGGGGGGGGGGG
>CAXITT010000029.1:1840091-1858773 GCA_964033795.1 Lymnaea stagnalis
CCCCCCCCCCCCCCAGCCACACACACACATTTTTTTTTCTTTCAGGAAATGGTCTGAAAGAAAAACTTGACTATGAATGGTCACCTTACTCTAGTACAGCGGTTCTCAACCTGTGGGTTGCGACCCCTGGGGGGGGGGGTCGAACGGCCCTTTCCCAGGAGTCGCGTAAGACCATCAGAAAACACATATACTCTACAATTATGAAGTAGCAACGAACATAATTTTGTGGTTGGGGGTCGCCACAACGCGAGGAACTGTATTTGAAGGGTCGCGGCATTAGGAAGGTTGAGAACCACTGCTCTAGGATGTTCTCGGCTGTCATGACTCACTTCACGCATCCTGTTCACGGACATGATCGGGGAATCCCCGATCAAAGCCCCTTCTAGGAAAACGACTACGGCAATGGGTTGAAAAATTGTCATCTTCAATCCTTTAATTCTCACACAGAGTTCACTCCTGACGTCATTGAGGTTAATCTCAAGCTAAATTTATTTACCCCACCACACGTGCGTTTTTCTTTATGTTATAGTTGTGAGTTTTTTTGTTTTTTTTATCTGTTACCTTGGTTTATGAAATTAATTGGCTCCACTCTGCTTTCTGTTGACACTAATGAAGAAGAGATGAATGGCTTATCACTGTATGTGTATGCGTGTGTTTTAAATTCCATCACAACGGAGATAAGTTCAATGACCTTCTCTTTTTAAATCCTTTATTTTAACTTCGCTTTTGTTCGTGTGTCTCTGTGTTTAAGGCTAAATCTTCGGACGGCTTATTGGCCCACTTTCCGTCATCCCATCGATCTTGGCACATAGGCTCGTTGGGCTGCCCTTATAAATTGGTTTTCTCCTTGATTCGCCGCTGATTGGAGTGTTTGATAACTTCAGTAAGTAACAGGAAGCTATATGTATCTAAATTCTGGGAAATGAAGCTTTCTATAGATACCAAATACAATGCGGCCTAGCGATTATAAGTTCATTAATCGAATCGGTAAAAATGTAAACAATTTAAATAATAGTTTTTACCCATTTATAGGGTTAACAGATTAATATTTTACCAAATTTTCTAATATCTTTCAATAATAAATTTAAATTTATTTAAATTGAAAAATAAAGTAGATTAAAATAAAAAATAACTATAATGCGACGTTGTTACAGTTCTTAATACATCTTCCGCCGGGCCTTCAATAAATTTGTTTTTGTTCTTGCCATTGTTACACTGCTGACTTATTTTAACGAGAAGAAATCCATCGTGGAAATCGGGGAAAAAGGGTGGGGGTGACACCATGAGTTTACCGCACCCGGTGACTCCAACCCTAGCTACGCCTCTGCTCCGGGTGACTCCAACCCTAGCTACGCCACTGCTCCGGGTGACTCCAACCCTAGCTACGCCACTGCCCATCTCCTCCGCCATTAAGTCCCAAGTCATGAGCTTTGGACCAAGTTTAAAACCCGATAACTGGATATGACCTTTTACAGACTGCGTGACAAGCGTTGTAGCTGGAGTTGCGTAGTGAGACTTGGCTAAGCTGGAGTAGCGTAGTGTGACTTGGTTAAGCTGGAGTCAAACATTTTTATTCCCGGTCCTAAAAAAAAATGTCATGTTTATTCCACACAAGTGAAGAAACAAAGCCTGTCTCTTACTCACCACTACACTCCATCGCCACTACACCGAATCACCACTACACTCCATCACCACTACACCGAATCACCACTACACTCCATCACCACTACACGCCATCACCCCTACACTCCATCACCACTACACTGCATCACCGCTACACTGCATCACCACTACACTGCATCACCGCTACACTCCATCACCACTACACGCCATCACCACTACACTCCATCACCACTACACTCCATCACCCCTACACTCCATCACCACTACACTGCATCACCGCTACACTCCATCACCACTAATAATAATAATAATAAAGTTTTAAAAAACACGCTTCATCCCCAAAGGCTCGAAGCGCGGTACAAAAGTCAAAGTCCATCCCCACTACAATGTATCACCACTACACTCCATCACCAATACAGTCCATCACCACCACAGTCCATCGCCATCACCCCTTTATTGCATCACCGCTACACTCCACCACCACTTCACTACATCACCAAAACACTACAATTATATCTAAACCCCGCCCACCTCCATCACCAATACACAACTCTCAGGGGCGCATGAAGGCGCGTCTGTAGGAGCACGGGTGTGTGTGCCCACATCGTATTGAGATACGACCTTAACAGTGAATTGAACGATCCAATCCCCTGCACTTCACAAAGTCAAGGGGCGTCAAAATCGTCTTTACTGGTTCCGCCCCGGGTGGCCCTATTTTTTCTCCATAATGGTGGACGTATTTTCAGGCTTCCAGCCCGGGCATCGCTTTTTCTTTGTACGGCTTTGACTACACTTATATAACCAATATACTACGCCTATGCCACTACATTACTTACCCTCGGTACGGCTATGACTACACTAATATTACCAATATACTACGCCTATGCCACTACATTACTTCCCTGCACCTCAAATATTATTAACTACACCTAGATCACCACGAAACTATACTACATCGTTTATACACTACAGCCATAAAGCACCACCACACTTGACTAAATCACCAATACACCACACAGTAATATCATCATCACACTTAACTACATCACCATTATATTACAAATACTCCCCTTCATCATCACGCCATATTAGGGTTAGACTGCCCCCCCCCCCTCCACCAGCCCCCCGAGAGTCACTGATCGATGCGTGCTGTTTTGTTGTTATTTTCTTCCAGACAGAAGTTTGTTTAAAGCGACAATGAAATGTCATGGTTCCGTGAACACCTTGGTGTGGCACTTGCCGGTACATTAAACACGGCAGATTGGGACTTTCAACTTCACTTGCCTATGACGTCATGGGCTGTGTGTGTGGGGGGGGGATCTGCTGTATGCCTGCCTACCTCCCACCCTCACATTGAATGTCTTACACGTCTGCTGTATGCCTGCCTACCTCCCACCCTCACATTGAATGTCTTACACGTCTGCTGTATGCCTGCCTACCTCCCACTGAAATGTCTTACACGTCTGCTGTATGCATGCCTACCTCCCACCCTCACATTGAAATGTCTTACACGTCTGCTGTATGCCTGCCTACCTCCCACCCTCACATTGAATGTCTTACACGTCTGCTGTATGCATACCCCCTCTAATCTTGACCATTTAAATTACAACAGACACACGAGACGCAACATTGCCAGTTTTTGTTTTTGTAATCAATTAATCGCGTGATGAATTCATTAGCAGCTTGGTCCTATCAGCTTGGTCCTATCAGCTTGGTCCTATCAGCTTGGTCCTATCAGTTTGGTCCTATCAGCTTGGTCCTAGATTCTTATACTTGAATTATTAAATTTTGAGGAATGTGACCACATGCATACTTTAATCTTTACCCCAATTTTTAAACAACAACCACACAAGACATGACCACAATTTTGGTTCATCGCATGGTTTTGGGGCGCAACTTTTGAAAGCCTTTCATCCTGTTTAGCTTGGGCAAAATTCATTGGGGGAGGAGGGGGCGGGCTGCTCCGATCAAGAGAAATGTATGTTTAATGTAAGGGTGGGGGGGAAGGCTCAAGTCCCCCACAAGTGTTAAATTTTACGGTAGATTGGCTACATTTTTATTTTATAAAAATATAAAAAATTATTGATGATTAAATTAAGTGTACTTTATTTTCTTTAAACGTGATTTCCTCCCCTTTAATTTCCACGTTACAATAAACTCTCTACCTCCCCATGCCCAAAAGGTCGAGGGGACGTTACTGGCACTTTTCTTTCTATACAAAGAAACTTGTACACGTTAGTATATATGGATTTTCTTACCTGACAAAAATATTATTTCCCTTTTCTTTTGTTAAATTTAAAAAGAAAAAAAAAGGCGCTCGTTGCCCTTATCATCATGATGCCTCTATTGCCCCACCCCCCCCCCTTTTTTTTTCGCACCCACTTCTCACGCTACTGAATGATTGTATTTGTTTTATAATTAATATTCTATTTTCCCCCTCAGATGGCCCATAATTTGATGACCTGTACAGAATTAAGGATTTTGGAACTAGCCAATGGTAATTTGTTTAAAATGACAACTTAATTTTAGGTGTACATTATTACCGGTAGCATAGGCGCCCTCAGAAAACTTTCTAGGGGGGGGGGTGCAAAAAAATCAATTAACTTTCNCTCTGTAAGAAACATTGGATCAACTTCTCTGTAAGAAACATTGGATCAACTTCTCTGTAAGAAACATTGGATCAACTTCTCTGTAAGAAACATTGGATCAACTTCTCTGTAAGAAACATTGGATCAACTTCTCTGTAAGAAACATTGGATCAACTTCTCTGTAAGAAACATTGGATCAACTTCTCTGTAAGAAACATTGGATCAACTTCTCTGTAAGAAACATTGGATCAACTTCTCTGTAAGAAACATTGGATCAACTTCTCTGTAACTGTAAGAAACATTGATGAGTTTATATTTTTGTGACTGATTAGTAAAAAAAAAAATCCCTTGGTAATTAAGTAGTTTTTAAAAAATAAATAGTGTAAATGAAAATAATAAGCATACTATATTTTGGTGCCAACTAAAAATAAAGGTTTTTGTCTAATCCAATTCAGGTAAAGGAACCTAAATTTCCAATTGAATCTCTTTTGTTCATCTCTGATTAGTAGAATGTTTCAAAACTAAGATTCCTTAACGCGCCAAAATGCATACCTAGCACACTCCCCAAACCTCTCCCCTCAATTTCTCACACCCCCACCCCCCTGAACCAAAGTATGTGAAGAACATCCATCATACTACTTGAGAGTATGATGTGAAGAACATCTGGAATCCATCACACTAGAGAGTATGTCAAGAACATCTGTCATTCTACTTGAGAGAATGATGTGAAGAATATCTGGTATCCATCATACTACTTGAGAGTATGTGAAGAACATCAATCATACTGCTTGTGAGTATGATGTGAAGAACATCAATCATACTGCTTGTGAGTATGATGTGAAGAACATCCATCATACTACTTGAGAGTATGAGATATAATTGTCTATGATTAATTTTAATCCTTTGATGTATGATGATGAACCATCCTTAGCTGAAGGGAAAAACAAGAAGATATTACTTGAAACCCAGTTTGTTGAATAAAATGCCGTTCACAAGTATTGTAACATAATATACTTTGTTTATTCCAGCCATTATAAACAGTACATGTGGGCTAAACAAGGTTACTGACATTGGTTAAGAACTGGATCTTAGGTTTTGTTATATAAATAAATACAAGGTCAATCACAAAAATAATCCCTGAAAAATCCTAGCTACTGCAGATGACTATTTTATTTAGTGAAATTCGCACACACAAAAAGAAACATTAGTCCATAAACAAAATTTAGAACAAAACTAAACTTTAAATTTTTTTTGTGGGGGATTTTATACTTGTGCACATGGTTTAGATGCTTAAATTTCACTCTATTAGTATAAGCCATTCTCAACTGTGTGTGTGTAACATGTTTTAGTTATTGTATTCAGATAATTCATGAACCTTTTTATCAAAAATTACTTGGGCTTTTATTCAAATGCTGAGATAAGGAAATGTTCAAACTTCCAATATTAAAATGCAGGAACCATCCAATATTTACAGCAGATCCAATATTTACAGCAGATCTGCCAATGATAAAAAAATCAATTTATACAACTCATAAAATAAAATTGTTCTTTAAACAAAAACAAAAAAATATTTGTACACTTCACCTGTAAGTGTAGGTCTTTGTTCAGTTCTCCACATCCATCCATTTCTGCAAGATACCTACGAGTAACTGAGGTTGCAGTGAGATAAAACTGTCTTACTGCTTAGAGCATAAATGCCATCAAAATATATTATCATCCTCTAAAGAAATGTTTTAAATAACATCTAGATTACAAAAAAAGCTACCGGGTATTCAAAAAAAATTTATTTAAAAAAAAAAAAATCAAATTTTGTCTGCTGTTTGCATCTTTCCAAAAGTTAAATTCTTTCAAGCTTTCTAATATTTATTGGCAGCTGAAGTCAAAAGACTACTTGAACTTAAAAATGTGTGCATCCTCCGGGCCCAGTCTAAAATCAGAACATAGGGAATAAATTAAATGCTACAATCGCAACAACATAAAACAATTGGATTTAATCATTGTTATTGTGGTCCAAGAAGACGCAGCAGCTCAATCATTCACATCAACACACAAAAAATACCCCCCAAAATTGGCTTCTAATTTATACAACATCCATATATATATATCCAACATATTAAGTACATTTGTGTGAATGGATTACAGTCTCGGTGAGGTTAGTTGAGGTTTTTGATTTAATTAAGTACATTTACAAATGGATTGATTGATGAGTTCATGAGAATATTTACAAAATATTATTGTCATCAAACCTTAGTGATAACACAAAGAAGCTTTACATAAATACATAACAACTCGAGTCTAGACAGGTAAAGAATATTATCGTAATGCATACCAATAGTACTCTTGACATAATAAGAATATAATCAATGCAAAATTGGGTGGAAACGCTAGCTTTATAAAAAATGTAAAAAAAAAAAAAAAAAAAAAAAAAGAAAAATTGGGGAAAAACGCAATTTTAAAAAAAAATAAAAAAAAAAAAAAAAAAAAAAAGGAAATTGCTTATTTACATCCGTCAATTCCTCTGTAAATTATTTTTTCTTGCAATCTTAAAAAACTCTGTGTCCTAACCCACAAAAGCAGGAATAGAATTAAAAGAATGCTCCATCATTACAATTAGACCACTTGTTTCAGGACTGATCAAGGTCCAAAAGCTGGTGTATTACTTGACTCACACACTGACTCATGAAATGAAGCCAAAACCATCTTTCCCCATTGCCATGTAAAATGTTTCTTTACTACTACTACTACACATGGATCAGCCTCAACTACCATGTCATCTAAACAGCAAGTCATTGGACATTTAAAATCCCCAGCATTGGCTCCACTAAATGAGGGGATGCTTCAAGTTTTATTTCTTTAGACTCGGCTACCACTGAACGGACTCATTCAGATTACCCAAATGCCTTGCAAGGGTCCTCAACAAATTTTCCAGCCAGTCATGGGTTATGAGACTAGCTCTTTTTTGTGACTTCAACTGCTGAATGTAAACTAAGGAAGACACCCCAAAAAACAAAAAAAAGGCACCAATAGCAAAAGCAGATTGTAAGTAAATGCCTCAAACTCAAGTTAAATCAGCAGTTTGTGTGTAACCAGTCAACTTCTAACAAATCAGAGACAAGCATTGAGTCAACCAATAGCAGTTAACAATCAAATTGTGCAGATTACAAAATTGCAAAGAACTAAAACACAAAGTCATTATCAATTTGTAGAGGGCAGTTATGATCAAACTTAATATTAGCTTTGAATATTTGTTCATTGTCTAAAAAAAAAAAAGACGATTGTATATTTATGAACAGTTAAAAAAAAATGTACACGTCCATAACAAGGGCTTGTGGCCTTTGATCAGCCGGCTTGTGCGGCATAACTTTAACAGCTGCAAACATGTATATACACTGGGGGGGGGGGGTTTGGTGGTTGAAGCAGCTTCTCGGTGGATTGATCAAGTTCAAAAATGCTACATAAATGTTTCAATACATTGGAAGAACAATATAAGGTACGGTGCTTTACACAGACCGGTGTTGGCACATAGGCCATTGTCAGCAGAGCAGAGTCACATTAGTAGAAGAGTCATGCAAAAAATCTGGTCAAATTACCTGCAAAATTTGCTCCGTACTATCAACTTCTTTTTGTTTGTTTTTTCTTGCTAAAACAGGACTGCACAACATACGGTCCACGGGCCGCATTTGGCCCGCCAGCACCCACTTTGTGGCCTGCGAGGTAAAGAAAAACGCTTTATTCTTATTATATTATTCTAATAGCCCCCCCCCCCCGACCTATATTCTTTTGGCCCGCGCAAGTTTTTCATAATGTATTACGGCCCACCTTACATTTTGAGTTGTGCAGGCCTGTGCTAAAACATTAAGCTTTTTTTCCCTCCATGATATGTAACCAAAATTTGTTTCCTTTGTTTGTAAAGTTACATCAAGAACCAAACGAAATATAATAAATATTCAAAGTGCCAGAAGTTTACGGCAGTCACAATGTCACAAACATGTAAAGTGAGTGTGTCAATACTTGTAAATGACATCAAAGAGAATGCTGAGAAATGTTAAGTGTATTGCTAATTCTTAAAGTACAACTCTTAAAAACAAAGTTTAACTAAATTTGGTAAAAATTCCAATCAAAATTTGAACAATATACACACCATCAACTTAAACTCATCGGCAGCTGTATAAGATTAATGACATTATCATGTTGCATAAAAAGTAAGAATTCATGTCACAAGACAAGAATTGCTCTAACACTGGTTATAATAATAAACAAATGATGACACTGTAGGCCCTAATATGCTGTCCTATTATTTTAATGCATTGTTTAAGCAGCATTTTCAGCAGTGGCTCTTCAAACAAAAGTTTGTTTATGGTATTCTTCTGGTCTATTTTCTCCTCCAGAAACCTTTATGTTAATGCCCAGAGTGTTCCATTATATCATGTTAAGAAGGAATTCAATCCAGAAATCCCTCTATTACAAAATCACTATCAGGAATGAATGCACATTTTTTTTATTATCTTTGATCAATTGCTTAAATTTATTTACACCTCAAAATAGAATATTAAATTCAACATGGATTTGTATATATATTTCACCACAAAATAATTAAATGATAGGTAAAGAGCATGAAGAAGAAAAAAAACCAATTCCTTACACTAAAAACTTTTGATTGTTTTCTAGCTGATAGTTAAAGGTACATTTAGTTTTTATTTATATATAGCTACCACTACATCATTGTGACAGATCAATGATCAAAAGACATAACGGATTCAATGGTCAGACAAGGTTTGAAAGATGTACAGTGGAGTAAAATTTAAACATCTGACATATTTTCTTACATCAAAAGACATCTAACAATCCATACATCCCTGGTGACAACTACTAACAATCAATACACTATTAATGACTATTGAAATGAATGTACAAGTGGGCGCTGTCAGTCTACACGATTCAATTAATAATACTGTTGATTTACTCCTGTTGCTATTGTTACTCAACTGTAACAACAACGTCTTTGTCAGGGTTATTTATTTGCATTGTCTTCAAAGTCCTGCCACAGGAACAGATGGCTTTCAGGCATCAATACTGAATCACACCCTCAGCAGAATGATTTATTGCATAATTTCTGATGCATTTAAAGAAAAAAAATTCTGCGCCAAATTTAGTCATTGACACAGTGAATTTCCATTGGGATATCAAGGGACATATTTCTTTGTTTTTCATAATTTTCCTGAATTAATTATTCAGACTGTTGAAAACTATAAATATAATTAGAAAAACTTCTTTAGAACTGTTAAAAAAATTCCTGGCGATTTCATTCTGCTAGCACAAATATTTGACGCGGAGAACCTCTTAGAGAGGACTCAATTCAATTCATCTGTCATGTTAGGGCTAGGGCACGTTGAATCTCTTAACTTCAGTAGCCATAATGATGATGACTGAATCTCTCTTGACTTTTATTTTGGTGTCGATTCAATAGCTTCCACCATTTTGCCAAGAGTTTTTTTAATCCTCAGACAGGTGAGTCTGGCTGCGGGGCTGGGGTTCCAACATTCTGCCATTAACCGTGCCATGACTTTCAGATACTGTGGTAAACATAGATCATTGGTTAATGACATGTAAACATATATCACTTGGCACTATATAAAATCCAAGCCAGCAAGTATTGAAACTAAATTTTATCTGGTCCAGTTAGAGGGAAACAGGATACAATGTAAATAAAATGTACATTTATTGATGTGTAGATTAATTTAACAAAATTGTATTTCTTTCTTTCACTGTGCATGTCATCAGAAAAAAATGACCAAAACAATCATGATTCAAACTTATAGGAATCAAACACTTACTTCGTCATGCTCCCACTGTTCTGGTATAATGGGCCTTATCTTCTCTACGCATACAATTTTCCTCATGTCTTCGATGCCTGGATCTTGTGGTACATATTCATAATAAGGAAGCTGAGCATCATGGACGATGCCTGTGGGAAATGAATCACCCATAAGCACAAGAATTTGGGTGGCTTGGACAGAACATTCAGTTTTTCATTTACATGCAGTCAATATTCAATTTATTTAAGCTCTTGTTTTTCGTGGTTCCTCTTTGTTTTAAAAGTGTTTGCCATGATGGCTTTCATTGAAACATTTGATGTTTTGTTCAGACCATCATATACTTGACTCCAACAGATTAAACACATTATTAGCGTAAGGCCCTCCACCCCTTCTTCTCCCTACATGTTAAACAAATTTTGATGCTGGGAAAGATGATGATTAAAATATTTATTTTAAATTTAAAACTTTAACTATATAAAACTTATTGCTTTTTGAGTTATACATGAGGGTTTTACTTTGGCTAACATATGGGGCACCGATAAGTTAATCTCACCAGTATGTTGTAATTGTAAGAACTCACCCATAACAACACATCTCCTAGATATCTCCCATAAGACAAGACCAAAAGAGTACATGTCTGCCTGCTTATAGGAATCAAAGTGGTTTTTATTGAGTGTCTCTTCCAACACCTCTGGGGCCATATACCTCTTTGTCCCACAGCGTGTGTTTGAAGCAATGTCCACTTCATTAGTTTCACTGAAAGAGAAACAAGTTAAGTCTTAAATACAATCAATATTTTCTATAAAAAAAACTTTTGAGCTTTTTTATCAGCCAAATACAGGGACAACTGCGCATAAAGCTATCTTAGATATAAAGGGCTACCTCTGGACCAAATAATTGTAAAGAGTTTAAACTGTTTTAACCTGTTTAAAGATCAGAGAAACCGTCGAAGATATCAGATTTTGTTTTTAAGTCAACAATTTTCACCCACCAACAAGTTATTTGTAATATTTAACAGTTGACCACACACCATAATGTTGCTAAAATAATGTCAGACTTACCTGACGTATCTCACTGCCAGCCCCAAGTCAGCAATACAACATGTGCCATTTTTACGGACCAAAATATTTTTACTTTTTATATCCCGGTGGGCAATGGCTGGTTTGCCTGGAAGAAGAAAACAGAAATTTAATCCTTACTCCCTATATTATTATTATTATTATTATTATTAGTGGTGGTTTTATATAGCGCTGTACCCCATACCCCAGCCCTAGGGCTGGGCTCACCACGCTGCACATACAATTTAACAAACATAATCATGAACTTAAAAATTAACATACATTAATTAAATAAAACAAAACATACAATGAGACCTGGAGATCCTCTTTTTATGTATTTGAGTATCTCTTAGCTTTACTGCATTTTTTTGGATTATATAAAACATTTTTTCCGAACCTTCAGTATAATAAAGATTCAATCTTCAAAAACATATTAAATATTTTGTTCAACTATTAACAAAGTGTGGGGGGAATATTACCTCTTGTACCAAAGATTTCTACATGTAGGTGGGAAATGCCACATGCTGCAGTGTGAGCCAGGTACAGCATCTCAGATGTGTCTAAAGCATGAGCTTGCAGGTAATCATACAATGAGCCATTCTCATGGTAGTCTGTGATAAGGTAAAGCTGAGTCCAAGATCCTGTTCCTTTGATGTCTGCCGCAATGAAGCCTGCAGACAAACAAAATATAAAAGCATTCATCAGAGTTCTCTGAAATATTGTCACTAATTATAATTACCTAAACATTTCATTTTAGTAACTGCAAATGACAACAACAAAAAGTCATAAATTACATTTTTGAAATTCATTGAAATTGTCTAGAGTAAGAGCTACCATTTACCAAGAATATTGTCATGTCTTAGAAGCACAGTTTGATACAGCTCTGTTTCCCTGAACCAGCTCTGCTCTTCTGTGGTGAAGAAAATTTTGACAGCAACATTTTCACCCCTCCACTTTCCCTTCCAGACCTCACCAAAACGACCTTTGCCAATACTTCGAACAAGAGTTATCTGCTTGGCAATTGTTCTCTGAACCTGGAACAAACAAAAAAAATCAATGTATGACCATTACAAAAGAAACCAGATCTTTAGCTTCTCATCTACATTTTTTTTTCCCCATGGACTTATCACTATAAACAATTGAGAATTTTTTTTTTTATACCTATCACTATAAACTTTTGAGAAATTTTTTTTTTTTACTTCTACCTCTAAACAGTTTGGCAAGATCAGTAATAACTAAATAGTAGCTTGTCCAACCATTTTAATTACACATGGGACAAATTTACATCAAGATAAAATTATAGACCAACCAGTAGCGTATGTTGAAAAATAAAAATAGTTAAAGACACTCACAATGAGTGGAAGTCCTGAGCCACTACCTGAGCTTTCATCAATCATACTATGAAGAGAATGGCCAGATGGTATGAAGTTTTCATGTTCAGAATCAATTTGTAATTGTTTTCTCCGCAGTTCTTGTCTCTTATATCTGAAAGGTAAATATATAATTTTTTTTTAAACTTTTGATTCTGTGAAACTCCATTTACTTTATTTAATATGTACCTAATTATGCTTTTAATCAGGATTAAGTTTCCATTATTACAAAATACGTGTAAGTCATCAGAAAAATACTTAATATAATATCCTAAATTAATCTGTCACATAACATAATAATGTGATCTTCAGAAGCTCATTAAATTAAATTCCTCCAAATATTCAACACTCAGAGACCTCTTTTAATTTATCCCGCACTTACCTAAGGTAAACAAAAGTGATGGCTATGATCAGAATTATTAGGCAAACTGTGACAGAGACCAAGAGTGCAATCTGAGTCACATTCTCAGGTCTTTTCTTAGAATTTGTTGTTGCTGGGGGGAATATAAAATGGTTATAACATGTTTTGTGGAAGACAACTCAAAGAGCCATGTTGATGCTTTATGAAAATATTCATTAACAACATATGCTAAACAATTACACATGCAAATGTTTAAACATTGAGCAACCAAGATTAGACATACCAACATCAGGTCTCGTGGTAGATTCTATCTCTGTAAATGATAAATTGAGATTCAGGTTGCATTGGTCATTGTCAAAGCAGCATTTATAAACCTCTCGATGGGGGACAGCTGATGGCTGGCACTGAGGATATACAAAATGGCATTTTAAACAAGAGGATTAGACTAAATATTGGATTAAAAAATTTATAATTTAAATGATTTTTTTATAGTAAATCATGTTTGTTTTTATTTAATTATATTTTTTTTGTTACTTAGTACAGTTGTGTACCTTTTATAGAAGTCGAACATCTTGAAGATGTTACATATTAAATTAATTTTATTTTCCTTATTCTATCCAGGTGGAAGATTTCAATTCAAAATAGTTACACTTAAAAAAAGTAATCTAAGACTTTAAAAATATTTTTTTTAAATCTGTTATTATGAGCATCCTCTTTGGTATTCTTGTGAAATCAACTTCTAAGAACCTTTGTTGCTAGACGCACTAATTTATGATATTTAGTGTGCTATAGACATTATTTTGTTGTAGAGTAGAAAGGAAGCTGAAGCTTAAAGTCAAAGCACTGATTTTGTTAAGTGTGAGAATTATGGATCATAATGATATCATTAATTATTTAATAGAGGATCACATCAACCCGTATTGTGTTGCTTTCAATGTGTACTCTTAACCCCAAGACAGCCTAAGAACAAGAACGTAATTGTACCAATAAGACGAAGCTTTTAACACAGACAATGTATATCTCTCTGAAATAAAACTTGCTGGCCTTGCCTCACAGCAATGCAGATTGTGACTTTGAGACCTTTGCTAATAAAAATCACATAATCACATCTTTCTACACCGTTAAATTAACACCAAATTAAGTGACAAGTAGCCTAAACACATTTTAAAATTCTAACCTGCAGAATGGTACTATCTTCAGGGGGTAGACATCCCCATGTCAGAGTTTCCACAAGCTCATGCTGTGTGAGATCTGCGAGAGATTTAGCTGCAAAACAAGCTCCTCCTGATGGAGTCTCACATGTACCATTTGTATCAGAGTTGTAGCAAGGGTGACAATAACATTGTAAGGCAAGAACTTCTGCAAACAAAACATGGGGCAAAGAGTATTAAAACAACAGAGCTATAATACCAATTTACAAAATAACATCACAGATAGGTCTACTCATAAATAAAAGGAACAACAATGCTGAATGTGTGCCACCACAAACAGAAATAATGTCACACCCAAACAGACACTCAAATACATTTCCCAATCTATTCAGATGGTTGTAATGGGCTAATTTAATTTTCTTATATATTATTTTTTCATATGGAGCTGTTTGCTCTTTACTGTTAGTGTTACTATTATACAAATAACCTAAATTCCTAATGAATTTTCACAGTGAGTTTGCCACATTGAATGAAAGTGAGGTGACACTTCATATTACTAGGTTTGCCAGACACTCATTCAAAAAAAAAATCCTGGCCATCTCCCTGTATGAAGACACTCCCCGAGATTAAATGCATACTAGCAAGGGCACTGCATTTTGGTGGGATTTACTCTAACGTGGTGTCAAGATGACAACATAAGAACATTTGAGGGCAGTCTGTGAAATTCGATATCCAGGGCCATATCCCTTTTGTAAGAGCAGAAACATATCTGAATGGGTGTTCAGTAGCAGCGCAGTATGTTCCCATGTAGGGCCACCCTGTGGTGCTTCCATCTTCTGATTAATGCTGTGCACGTTGTGTCTTGATGAATTCTCAAAGGAGCACAAAAATCTTGTGCTATCTTGTTAATCCTTTTCACATCCCAAACATTTTCTTCTGACCATCCGGATCCAGGTCTTTACCATGGCCTGAAATGCAAAGCTTCCATCTTACACAACCTCAGGGCTAATTTATGCTTTACTTCCCACCATCAGTCTCTTTGTATGAGCGAACTTCCTTCCCTTTGTTCATTTGCAGATTGTTACTAGAGAAAACAATTCTCTTTTTTTATATTGACACTGATGAAATGTATTTTTTAATTAATATTTCAAAGCGAGGTCAACTGATACAGGTTTTTGGAAATGAGACGGCTGGTCTGCGTCTGATCATATGATAAATGGATTTTGAATTTAATGATATGTTTTGGATTTTTATCAACGGTGGAAGCTGTAATTAAGTGTGTAAAAGTGTATTAGATAAAACTGTGCCATGGGTTTTCATTTTTTTAAATATTTAAAAATTGCTTTTAATCTTTTTATTAAAATTTACGGTTTTCTCGCCAGTGTGTAACTGTAGCAAATGGGAAGATATGGTTTTAGGGTTATTTGAAGATTTACATTAGGGAAACTGATTGTTGGGTTGAAGATTTAAGCCTATCTAAGGACACTACTTCTAGGCTTCAAGATTTAAGCTTAAGATAGGGATACTGATTTTTTCAAAGGGGACATTCAAGTTAGGTACAATTATAGATTTTTAGTTTTCAAGGTTTTTTGCCAAAAAAATTATTTCATTAAATTTGCATGATTTTTGTTAATTTTTTAAATTTAGAATGTATTGATTTCTAACTATTTGAAATTAATTATAATTGCATAAATACTTATGCCTTTTACGCTGCCTGGGGTATAGGCTGTCAATCCTGTGCTTTCCTTTCCAATTGCTTCCAGGTTTATCCCATGCTTTGTGTGTCCGACTCTAGCTCACCTCACCATGTATTGTTTGGCCTTATTCTCTTCCTTTTACCCTGTGGATTCCATGTTAGAGATATTTCTGGGGGTTTAGAAAGAGTGTGCCCTATCGACCTCTATCTTTTCCTTATGATATTTTTAGCAATAGGCCCTTGTTATGTCCTTTCCAGTAAGTTTTTGTTGGTGATGATGTGTGGCTCTTTGATGTTCAGGATCTTTCCAAGGCAAATGTTTGTGAAGGTCTGTACTTTCGGTGTGATGCTCGCTGTTGTTCTCCAAGTTTCAGCTCCACATAATAGGACTGTTTTGACATTTGTGTTGAAAATTCTGACATTGGTTTGCAGAGTCAGCTCCTTTGACTCCCATACTTTCTTTAATAGCAAAAAAGACTGACTTAACCTGTTTTATACCAGGCCTTGCATCAGTTTTGGATCCACCCTTTATGTAAAAGATACTGTCAAAGTATATGAAGGCCTCTACTTCTTCAAGTCCATTTCCTGCCAAGGAGCTATGGCCTTGGTTAGCTGAATTTACTTTTAAAGGCATCTGTGAGCCTATCTTCATGTAGAACCCTCCATTTCATTTCTTCATAAGAACTCTGAATGATCCTGACTAGTTTTCCCGATACCCTCTAATGCCTGATAAGTTTCCACAAGGATTGTCGGTCTATGCTGTCGAGGAATTTTCTGTAAATTTAGATATAGGGGGGAGTTCCATTTAATGGATCGCTTTAAAATGAGGCATAGTTTTGCAATTTGTTCATTTAAATTACTTTGTAGTTTGCATAGTAGCTATGGTATCTTGATGAGTTATTCTTTCCAATTAGGAACTCTCTTCTTCCCATATCTTTTAAAATTTTGCCATGTTCATTATTGTATCTGCTCTAATAATCTCTGTTGTGATGTTATCTGGTCCAGGTGCTTTCCCAGTTTTATGCTGATTGATGGCTGGGTCTTTTTCTTCCTTATTTGGGCTACTGTCTATTTTTAAATCTTCATTTGCTGGTTGTATATCTGGTGTGTCTGTGGTTGAAGGTCTGTTTAGTCATTCCTAAAAGTATTCCACCCATCTTTTTGTTATTTTCATTCCATTATTGATCTACCTTCCATGTTTTTAACCAGTCTCTCCCTGTTTCTTTTTTTTTTACTGTACACTTTATTTATTTCCTTGTGTTCATTTTTTTGAAATGTGTTAAGTGAGAGTCATCCTGTGTGTTTATGCTTCACCGGTCCAAATAAACTCTTTGCATATGGATATTATGGACATCTTTATGTTCTGCCACTGAAGTTCAATCTTGTCATCATCCGTTTGGTCTTGAAATACCTGGAACTTATTTCTCAAGTTAACACTGAATTCCTGTTATTTTTGCTCATTTGCCAGAAGTGTTTTATTTTAGTCTTCTGGCAGTTGGCTCTTCTCAGTTTTTTTTTCAGTTTTAGCTTTGAGCCTTTCCCAAACTAGATGGTGATCAGATGCATCATCCGCCTCACTTTTACCTTGAATTAATTATAATTTTTATTAATATTATCATTTTTATGCAACGCAAGTCTTAACAAATTTCCTTCTAAAAAAACCTTTTCTCATCATTTTCCTAATGTTCATGTTCTTTTGTCTCTGTAAGTACTGGTAGCTCAAACATATTCTCTCCCATCGCCCCATTTTTTTGTACTAATTTTTTTAACATCTTTGTTGCCATTTTATGTCTGATGTCATGACAACGCAAATGGCAGCAGTGCGAAAAAAATAGTGTAAAAACAGGGGGAAATACAGCTAGTGCTCAACTTAAAACCATGATCGGTTCTGACAGACCGGTCATAACACGATTTGGTTGTAAGTTGAGTACGCTATGTGTACAGTAATGTGAAGTGATGTCATAAAAATATTTAAGTTAAATTATATCATAAGTTTCTTTTATTGTTATAAATCATAATATTCGATGTTCATTTTATGCCATTTGTATCATCTCTACATTATTTTGTTTCTTATTAGAAATAAATCTGAAATATAATAGGGCTAGTGATTGCGGTCGTTAAGTTGAATGGTCGTAAGTTGCATAGGTTGTAAGTCATGCACTAGCTGTAAGTGGCGCACATAGCATAAATTTACCGAATCTCAGGAATACATCTATCAAAAAACATCTCACAACATCCTTCACAATTACTGACATCTGACCACTTATGACAAACAATATAGCATTACTACAACAAGGATGTCCAGCATTTACTGCCTGCTGAAATATCAGACCTGGCAACCCTATCTCAGATTTGATTATAATTATCTGACACTTTAACTATCTGTGAACTCAGATTTAATGTGGAACACCGACAATGACATAGTAATTTTGAGCTGCCTAATTCCTAATTAATGGACTCTACATTGCATAGACCTCTGCAGGATTTTAGTAGGGGGAGTAAAGTTGTTTTTTAATTGTTGGGACGTGTTTCAAATTTATGCAACAACGCACTGGGAAATGAAGTTATACAACACATAAATAAAGCAAACAATGGTGAATGCAAATCAATTGATTTCATACTGTTAAATAGATTCTTTTTTAAAAATTCTATACCTATCTCAAACTATCTGAGGCTGAGGTAGGGTGGAGTTTTTCCCTTAGGATGAGGTTTCAAAAGATGCAATTTCTGATTGCCCAGTATCGAATGAGTTAATTAAGTTTATGCCAATCTAAAGATATTATGCTATAGCCTATATAATATAATAAGAATTTTAAAATCAAAATTATGTTTTTGCATAGAGTAGAGATTCTTGAACACAAATGAATTTTATTAAAGATAATTAAATATATTAGTGGTAGGCATTATGATTGAAAATCGAGTGAGTAAGTAGGTAAATTTGAGAAGCTTGAAAATACTAGTAATAGTAGTAGTAAACTAAGTATTTTGATAAAATATGTTAGCAAAATTCAGGGGGGGG
>CAXITT010000029.1:1861985-1864485 GCA_964033795.1 Lymnaea stagnalis
GGGGGGGGAGGTGGGGGGGGGGAAGGGGGGGGGGGGGGGGGGGGGGGGGGGGGGGGGAGGTTATTAAAATATTAGTATAAAATAAAATATACGTAAATTTGCACATAAAGGATTGATACGAGTAACTTTGTTTTTATGGGTTAATCCCCCTTGCAATGCTTCACAATGCGTTGCGTTTTCAATTTATTTTTCACCGCGGGTTGCCTGTTACATACTTTTGAAATCAACTGGCGTGCTTATGTTGTCTGAAAACTGACCGATTATCAATCAGATTCAGGAATGTTTAAATGATAAGTTTCTCGTTTTTCGTTCTGTTAAGTTTCAATTTTTAAATTAGTCCAGTTGAATGGGTGTTTGGTCCACAAAAAGTTTAACGAGGAACATCGTTGACAAAAAAAAAAAGCTCTTCCAAAAATGCTTATAATATAGACATTTTTTGTCATGTTTTGAGGGGAAAAAAATTGGTAGGCCCACTCACTCAAAATCCCCCTCCATAAAAACAACAACAAAAAAATAAATAATAATAATAAATATGTATATATTCCTAAGTAAAAAAAAAATAATAATTACGCCGTTCATTTGCCATCCAGTTGGATCTCCCTCCCCCCCCCCCCCCTCTTACATTTACCTCCCTAGAGTTCGCCATTAACCATTATTCCACTAATGAATGGCATAGTTAAGCGAGTGGCCGAATTCCATCTCCGTTTATGGATTCCAGAAAGCAAAACAGGTTGAAAATTTAAGCATGCATGGCTAGCACTAAACACGGTGGGTAACTCTTAATGACCTGTCTTTACAAAGAATGACAATAAACATGTAAGAGAACTCTGGATTTTAAAGTTGTTCAAAGTAAGGCTATTACTCAATAAACATGGGGGATAACTCTGGATTTATCATGCCATTCAAAGTCTGACAAAAAAATATAACTAGCAATAATCAAATTTTATTTATAACGAACCGCAATCATGTTGGATAGCAACGATGATAAATTAAAATAGTAGAACCAACATGAGTATCCAAAGGGCAAATAAAAGAAACATTTAACAATATTTAAGATAACACAAGATACGTTGGTGGGTTGAGTATAAATGAGAGGTGGCCCACACATCTTTAGGCTCCGAATCTATGAGATATGTGAGGGCGTCCAGAACAATTTTAGTATATTTATGTCTGCAAATTTCCCGTACCTATTTTGAATACAGAGACCCTTTGGTACTCGAAGCGTGATTAACCTACAGTTCTAAAAAAATGAATATTATAATTATGACATCGCACACGTGGGTGGGTCTATGTAAGACTTCATCACATGACAATATATTATATACTATAACGATATAGCTGATGGAGTCATAAAATCATTTTGATCCATATAAGACTTAACTTTTAAGCGCATTTCAGTACGTTTAACTCGAGCACTATAAGTATTATCATAGTTTGGATAATGGTGTACAGGCTAAGTCTGTGTGAGATTTTGTTAATTTCAGAATGTGTAACTGGAACGATATCAATTTTAGCTGTTAGTTGTACACGCACGCACACGTGGAGTCTACACATGACATGTTCGACGGCAATATGTTTAACTCTGGCGATATTTTTGCTACGGGGTACATTGAATGTACTCGAGCAGTAATTCAATAAAAATAATACATAACCTGCTCAGTAATGAACAGTAATTGCCCGTTACAAAAACAAACTACAATGCAATATATAAGATAAGGGTATACAGTTACGCATTGCTACTTACAGAACGGCCAGATACGACCAGTGAAATGATTAATGCATTAAAATTGAGCGAATAACATAGGCCTTGGATATAGGCACCCCCACCGCGGACATGTGGGAAAACAATGACGTCACAACATGCTCTCCACCGTCCAAGTAGCAGGACAAAGAGAGGGGTCACGTGTTGATCGCGGAATGATTACTCACACTGCATGAGTGACCATGCTGATCAAGTCCTAGTACACCTCTTTGTGCTACTACTTTTAAATTAAATGGATGTGTATACGTATTTTAATAGATTGGGGTTAACCAGAACTGTCACACTGACACTCAGAGCGGGTGCCCCATTTGATTGATTGATCGGTTGGATATTTATACAGCACTGGTATCCATGCTACTTTAGCATGCTCACTGCGCTCTGGTTTACTTAAATCTATTTAAACATTTACACCAGAGCTATCACACTGAAACTCAGAGCATGTGCCACATTTACACTGCCATGTACACTGGAAAAGTGTTTTTTGTTTTTTCTTCAAAATATTCAACAGGAAATCAGGGCTCAGCCATGGCTGTCACTGAGATTGTCACGCAATGTCCTCCCTGTCCACTATGACATCGTAATGTTTCCAGACTTCTATGACAACCACGGAGAGTTTTATGGCAATGAGAAAGTCGAGGTTTGTGGGGTTTTGGCTTCATTTTTAACTCATGATATTTTTTATTTGTTTGAGAAGTTGCTGTGTGGCCGTCTCAGCTGGTGGCCACAAAAGCCAAGTCA
>CAXITT010000029.1:1866985-1908194 GCA_964033795.1 Lymnaea stagnalis
ACTTGATGCCAATCAATGTGAATCTTCACCACACGAGAACCGTCCCGTTCATGCTCCACTAAGAATAGTTCACTATATGCGAAAACAGCTTAAAATCACAGAAGGTCTTAATGTGGTTCCTAAGTACATTGGTTTAACATGTATTTTTAGAAACATTGTAAACATATCCAGATATGTTTTAAAAGACAGATACTGGTGGTAATACAAGCTGCTTGCCTTGACTGACAATTACAATTTTTTTTTAAAAAAGCTATCTTGGTGGGTAACCGACCTAGGTGTACACGTGACACAATCTAAAAATACCACAAAGTACTCTATATATAAATACAACCCTGGCTTTTTTTTTCCATCCTACAGTCAACTGAGCCCACGGACCGTCCAGGATTTGTGAAGACGAAATTCGGGCGTTCCGTTAAGATGAGCACCTACCTCTTATGTTTCATTGTTTGTGACTTCAATTACACGGAGACACGGTCCAACAGTGGGACGCCTGTAAGCTATGCGTTGGTTTGTTCGTTTCTCACTGTGTGATTCTTAGCAATGACAGTACCATTAAATCCTAACCATCTCAAAGGGCATATGCTTAAAGCCCAAGAATTCTCATAACAAATCGGACAATTCTTAACATCATAATTTGTCAGTCTTTTTTAAAATCACATTTGTAATTAATTATGGTTATCCCAATAAGATTAGAGATGTAGGCTTAATCTTTTAGTGGCCAAGAATGGCCTCAGTCACAAATAATAATTCTCTATTATAGCTATGTATGTATGTAAGTACGAATGGCTGTATCGCTATGTTCACTAGTCGCGCAAAATAAAAATCTCGATAACTGCACGGAACAGAGTGCACATTTGTCTTAAATAGACACTATAGATAAAATTCCCACCATTAAAATTTAAATGGAATTCTAAAAAAAATAAAATAAAATAACGGTAATTTTTAAATCTATTTTTTATTTTACGAAAATCGATTCACTTTAAATCTGACAAAGTGCGTTACTCGAACGCATGTTTTATAGGAACTGCTCATTCCTGCCTGAGACAACCAGGGATTGGAACGAGCTTTCAAAAGGAACAGTTGAGGCGACAACACTTGACACATTTGCGTCTATTGCCTCAAGCCTTCCAATCCTCAGTGCATGATTTCCTTCACAAAGTAGCACTTGCAATCAGTGAAATATCCTCATCAACACCAGGCACAGAACATTGCATAGGAGCCAAAATGATCAATACATTGATCGTGGGCCCTTAATATGTAGAGGAAGAAGTAACTTTAGTAGATGTGAAGTTCACGAATTCCGCCGCCATTTCTTGACGGGTTATTTCTAGTAATCATGCATTACCAGATACTGGGAGGAGGTATAAGGCAAATTATAACACATGTCAGTCCCCTAGTCTTTAACTTAAGATTACTCAAATGTATTGACATTATTACCCCCCATCTAACTTTTTATTTTAATATACGATGAATGTAATTCAGATTAAAACAGCAAACATGATGTATTTTTTAGCATCTTTAATACACTACGAGTTATCTTCAACTCTGATCTAGATAAGAGTTTTTGCAACACCAGACAAAGTGGACCTAACTGTTTACGCCCTGGAAGTAGCGACAAGAGTTATAGACAGTTTTGGGACTTTGTTCAATATAACATACCCATTGCCAAAACAAGGTAGTTTGTTTAATATTAATAAACACCCTACTTTTTAGTATTAAAATGGTGACATTTTAATTATCGATCCTAGTGGAATTTTAAAAAAAAATTTAAACATCAAATGCTTAAGAAATTCCGGTTGAAGTGACTTAACTCTTTAATTAGGCAGAACACTAAAATCTTTTTTCAAAAAAGTAGATCTGAGCACACCCTCCTACCCGTTCACTCAACCGCAGAGCAGGTTTTCTTTAAGCTATATCTCCGGGAGGGCACTGCCCCCCCCCGCGAAAGCCAGTGCCCCCCCCCGGAGCAAAAATATTTCCAACAATAAACCAACTGGCACTGCTGGCACTGCCCCACCCGAAAAAAGCTGAAGGGCACCCCGGGGGGGGGGGGAATTTCTGAAATAATCACTGCCGCAGAGCAGACGCGGTCAGCATCGATAATTAGCCAGTGTCCACCCGCATCCGTCGACCCAGAATTCTTTTCCAACCGTTCACCAGACGAACACTGCACGAGAAACCTGACATGTTCAAGCGTGTACACACGAAAAACAAACACAAAATAACATTCCATCCACACACAAGATGGAGATGCGAGTAGAACGAAAGTTTTTTTTTTTTTAAAGGGATCCAATTTAAAAATAAAATTCGTCTTCGTAGAAATGCACGGCTTATCCTGCTGCTAAAGGGGGGGGGGGATTTACCCCCCTAGGACCACTAATGGCTGTGCCTCTATGCTATTGCATACTTGCATCATCCTTCAGATCTCATCGCCATTCCTGACTACAAGACCGGGGCCACCGAACACTGGGGGCTCATCACTTTTAGAGAAAGCAAGCTACTCCGCGACCCTCAGGGGTCAGAGACAAGCACAGAAGAAGTGGCGTTGGTCGTGTCTCACGAAATGGCCCACCAGGTAGATGAGACCTTACTTTTTTGCCTTTAAACTAAAAATTAAAAAAAAAAAATTGTGTGCTCTTTTGTTTACATATAGAAAATGTGTCTCGGGATTTACAAATCTGTGAACTCATATGAACATTGACATAACATTATGTTACCGTAATAAATACACAATTTGCTTTGGTGTTGATTAGGGTAAGCTCAACCGACCCCGCAACCCGCCTTAAACTTTGCTGTCGATGTTTTAAGTCACAGTTAATGATTGTTGTGTGAATGATACTTCATCAATAGTATGATGCATAGGCCTCAACACAAATTTACAACAAATAGTTTAACCAATAAAATAGAAATGTGCCTATTGCTATTTCTTTTTTTACACATTTCATACAAGGTATATTTAAATTAAAAATGACCTCGCCGCATTGCTTTGTGTAGGGCATGGGGACGCTTGAAACAGAAAGACAGTACAATACTAGAAGAACGTTTCGGCTAAATGCCTTCCTCGGCCAGCAGGACAAACCACGGAACGTTCTCCTTTTACTGTCCCGTCTTTCTATTTCAAGCTTCCACGTGCTTTGTTTTTCTATTTCCTTCACATTGCTTGAACCCAGTCCTTCATTTACTATCTTTTTAAATGGAGAAAACTTTAAGCTTCGGCTCACCAAAGTGTAGCAAATTCAAATTTTAAAAAAATTTCCCTCGAATTTTGTTATAAGTGTGTTCAACTAGTGACCCCCTTGTCCACGCAGCATGCTTGAGTTTCGTGGCATTCAGGCCCCTGGCTGGAGTGCATTCAGGCCCCTGGCTGGAGTGCATTCAGGCCCCTGGCTGGAGTGCATTCAGGCCCCTGGCTGGAGTGCATTCAGACCCCTGGCTGGAGTGCATTCAGGCCCCTGGCTGGAGTGCATTCAGGCCCCTGGCTGGAGTGCATTCAGGCCCCTGGCTGGAGTGCATTCGACAGCTTAAATTGTTTATGCCNGCTGGAGTGCATTCAGGCCCCTGGCTGGAGTGCATTCAGGCCCCTGGCTGGAGTGCATTCAGGCCCCTGGCTGGAGTGCATTCAGGCCCCTGGCTGGAGTGCATTCAGGCCCCTGGCTGGAGTGCATTCGACAGCTTAAATTGTTTATGCCATTTATGCAATGATCTTTCCCTTAAATGTCTCCAGTGGTTCGGTAACCTCGTTACCATGGACTGGTGGAATGACGTGTGGCTCAATGAAGGCTTTGCTAGCTACATGGAGTACGTGGCTGTAGCCGACAAGGAACCAGAGTGGGACATTGTAGGTCTTTACCGTAACTGCCCCATGTTTTTATTTATTGGAACCATTATTATAATTTAAATACAAAGTAAACTTTATTTATTATTTACACGCTTTTTGGAAAAATAGTTGTTTTTTTCCTTAAAAACAAGACTATTTAAATAATACTTGCGCATTTTCTCCAACACATTTGAAATATCTTCTGTGAGCACACCCGTCTGTGAGCACACCCGTCTGTGAGCACGCCCGTCTGTGAGCACGCCCGTCTGTGAGCACACCCGTCTGTGAGCACATGTATAGAAACTTGAAATCACTTAAAAGAGCTCATGTATGTGCACAAATATTTTAGCTTGTATGTACACCTGTATGTTCACCTGTCTGCACACCTATATGCTCACCTGTTTGCACACCTGTATGTTCACCGGAATGCACATCTGCATATTCACCTGTATGATCACATGCATGCACACTTGTATGCAAACCTGTATGAGCAACTGTATGCAAATATATTTGGGCAATTATATGACTGCACCTGTATATTCACCTGCATGATCGCATGTATGCACACCTGCATGTAAACCTGTTTATTTCCAGATGACCAAATTTCTGGACGACTCATTTTTCCGAGTCATGAAGCAAGACAGCGAGCTGTCGTCACATCCGATTGTTTCTGACGTCAGTGATCCTGTCCAAGTGACGTCAGCTTTTGATGACATTTCCTACTATAAGGTTCAGTGTTCTCCCTTGTTTAGATTGTCGCGACACACAAGGTTGATAACCGCTGCTGTGCTAGATAGCCAGTAGCCTTCCACTATGACGTGGTTTCCCTCATCCTCTCCTGCACCAAACCTCTCCTGCACCAAACCTCTCTTACACCAAACCTCTCCTACACCAAACCTCTCCTACACCAAACCTCTCTTACACCAAACCTCTCTTACACCAAACCTCTCCTACACCAAACCTCTCTTACACCAAATCTCTCCTACACCAAACCTCTCCTACACCAAACCTCTCCTACACCAAACCTCCATTACACCAAACCTCCCCTACACCAAACCTCTCCTACACCAAACCTATCCTACACCAAACCTCTCTTACACCAAACCTCTCCTACACCAAACCTCTCCTGCACCAAACCTCTCCTACACCAAACCTCCTTCTTCTCCATCAAACCTCCTCTCCTTCAACAAATCTTCTCTTTTATCTCTTAAATTGAAAAAAATAAAAGGCAATTAAAAAAAAAAAGGATATGTGAATTTGATAATAAAAATAGCTATAACATGTCGTTGCATGTGTATTGATTGTTCAAACTGACATATGAAAACCACCAGCGTGACCTTCTCGTGTATGTTACTGTTCAGGCATTCTCAAATACTCCATTAACCAGATTAAAATATATTAAAGTTAAAGTAAAAATTACGTTACAGACAAGCTTGAATTGCCTGTTGGATTTTAAGAAACTTCAAGTTTATTCAATCAGCCACTTCTTTTCTTTCTTTCCAAACCTCATTCCTCTATCTTCACAGGGTGCCTCCGTCATAAGAATGCTGAACAACATCATGGGAGATGAGAAATTTTTTCAAGGAATCTCGGTTAGTATTGAAAGATGCACAATGAAATTGTTTCATTACGAGGTCACGTCTTACAGAACTATGTATATCAATGACAATTCAAGGTTAAATCACTCAATAGACCCCCACTGGCCAAAGGGGTTTGTGATGTTCATTTAAAAAAAAAAAAAGAGATCTGCTAAGTACGATTTTTAACTTTAAAGGTGAAATCTATAATAATGGTAGAAATTATTGTACTCTGACTCTGCACAACTTTGAGCAAAATTCGTTTGATTTTGATTCTGCATCTTTTTAAATCTTATGTTTACGAATTGGTTAAGTTAAGATCAAAGAAGTCTTTCATCTAATAATAGAGTAACGTTACTTCCTCTTTTCCCCAAAGGCGTATTTAAAGAAATTCCAATGGGCCAATGCAAAAACAGATGATCTCTGGCAAACATTATCACAGGTCAGCAACAATTATTACCAGCAGTATTTGAACCATATTGCATGAAATTACCGTTAATTTGGTTAGAAACAAATATGTAACTTTCAATAATTGAACTACTTTTCAAAATTAACATATTTTTAGCTAAAAGTTATAATTTAACAAAAAAAACACTAAAAAATGTGCAATGAGTTTTGATATTTCCCTGTTTAAAATTATCAGTGTTATGTAACTTTTTAAATTTACTTTGAAAAGTCAGGCTTGCTTGGTCATTAGCACACCATTTAACATGCCTATAAATATTTATAGTTAATGACTTCGCCCCATAAATGATTGAAATATAATTACCCCCCCCCCCCCCCCCCCCCCNTGTATGTATGTATGTATGTATGTATGTATGTATGTATGTATGTATGTATGTATGTATGTATGTATGTATGTATGTATGTATGTATGTATGTATGTATGTATGTATGTATGTATGTATGTATGTATGTATGTATGTATGTATGTATGTATGTATGTATGTATGTATGTATGTATGTATGTATGTATGTATGTATGTATGTATGTATGTATGTATGTATGTATGTATGTATGTATGTATGTATGTATGTATGTATGTATGTATGTATGTATGTATGTATGTATGTATGTATGTATGTATGTATGTATGTATGTATGTATGTATGTATGTATGTATGTATGTATGTATGTATGTATGTATGTATGTATGTATGTATGTATGTATGTATGTATGTATGTATGTATGTATGTATGTATGTATGTATGTATGTATGTATGTATGTATGTATGTATGTATGTATGTATGTATGTATGTATGTATGTATGTATGTATGTATGTATGTATGTATGTATGTATGTATGTATGTATGTATGTATGTATGTATGTGTGTATGTATGTATATATGTATGTATGTATGTATGTATGTATGTATGTATGTATGTATGTATGTATGAATGTATGTATGTATGTATGTAGTAAGTATGTGTGTATGTGTTTCTGGGTGTATGGGTGGATGGTTGATGGGTTGATTGATGGATGGGTTGATGGATAGATGGACTACGGATGGAACAGTGGACTCATGATTCGCAAGAAGGTAGGAATAGTGGATGGAGTGGAGAATTATTTCCTTAAAGTGAATACGTAACTTAGGTTCGTGCACGATTTTAGGACGATGTTAACAACGAGTCGTCAGTGTGTCAGTTGCTCTGGTCTTGATCTGTACGGGTATTGAATGTGATCTTTACGGGTATTGAATGTGATGTGTACGGGTATTGAATGTGAACTGTACGGGTTTTGATTTTGATCTGTACGGGTATTGATTGTGATCTTTACGGGTATTGATTGTGATCTTTACGGGTATTGAATGTGATCTGTACGGGTATTGAATGTGATCTGTATGGGTATTGAATGTGATCTGTACGGGTATTGAATGTGATCTGTACGGGTATTGAATGTGATCTGTACGGGTATTGAATGTGATCTGTACGGGTATTGAATGTGATCTGTACGGCTATTGAATGTGATCTGTACGGGTATTGAATGTGATCTGTACGGCTATTGAATGTGATCTGTACGGGTATTGAATGTGATCTGTACGGGTATTGAATGTGATCTGTACGGGTATTGAATGTGATCTGTACGGGTATTGAAAGTGATATTTGAATTTGTGGGTATTGCATGGGTTAAGGATGAGTTTTGAATTTAATATTTCTGAGTATGAATGCTCTATGTTCGGTAGTTGAACTCTTCGTTACTGATGTGTTCACAAAGACAGAATTTTAGTGCTTTTTTTAAAGACTTCTTTTAAAAAAAGTAAAGTAAACTATAAATTAACAAAGTACCTTAAATGTTTTAAAACGTACATCTGATCAAAGTTAGTTTAGTTAAATCGTGTGTTAGAAACAACGCACTAAGAAAACAGGACAGCCAAGAGACGGTGTTATGACGTCGTTACCTGTTTTGTTTACAACCACATCTCTTTGTTTCATTTCACCAGCTACAAGTGGTACGTCGTGCTCAACTATCAAACATCAAGTGGAAAAAACGGAACGAAAACAATGGATATGAATAACAGTAGGTTAGATGTTGTGACATGGGATAACAGTAGGTTAGATGTTATGACATGGGTAACAGTAGGTTAGATGTTGTGACATGGGATAACAGTAGGTTAGATGTTGTGACATGGGATAACAGTTGGTTAGATGTTGTGACATGGGATAACAGTAGGTTAGATGTTGTGATATGGGATAACAGTAGGTTAGATGTTGTGACATGGGATAACAGTAGGTTAGATGTTGTGATATGGGATAACAGTAGGTTAGATGTTGTGATATGGGATAACAGTAGGTTAGATGTTGTGATATGGGATAACAGTAGGTTAGATGTTGTGATATGGGATAACAGTAGGTTAGATGTTGTGACATGGGATAACAGTAGGTTAGATGTTGTGATATGGGATAACAGTAGGTTAGATGTTGTGACATGGGATAACAGTAGGTTAGATGTTGTGATATGGGATAACAGTAGGTTAGATGTTGTGACATGGGATAACAGTAGGTTAGATGTTGTGACATGGGATAACAGTAGGTTAGATGTTGTGATATGGGATAACAGTAGGTTAGATGTTGTGACATGGGGCAATATTAGGGTAGATGTTGTGACATGGGGCAACATTAGGTTAGATGTGACATGGGGTAACAGTGGGTTAGATGTTGTGACATGGGATAATATTACCTTAGATTTTGTGACATGGGGTAACATTAGGTTAGATGTTGTGACATGGGGCAACATTAGGTTAGATGTGAAATGGGGTAACAGTTGGTTGGAGGGCGTGACATGGGGTAATATTAGGTTAGATGTTGTGATATGGGATAATATTACCTTAGATGTTGTGACATGGGATAATATTACCTTAGATGTTGTGACATGGGATAATATTACCTTACATGTTGTGACATGGGATAATATTACCTTAGATGTTGTGACATGGGATAATATTACCTTAGATGTTGTGACATGGGATAATATTACCTTAGATGTTGTGACATGCCATAATATTACCTTAGATGTTGTGAAATAAACACTAGTTTATATGTTGTGACATGGAGTAAAAGTAGATTAGATGTTATGACACAGGGTATTAGTAGATTATATGTTGTGACATGGTGTAACAGTAGGTTAGATGTTGTGAATGGAATAACAGTAGGTTAGATGTTATGACATGGGATAACAGTAGGTGGGATGTTGTAACATGGCAGAGTCGTCATCTGGGTAGGGCAGGGAGAGGGAAGTTTCCCCTCTTCCCTTTGAATTTTCAAGATTGCTTCCCCTCTAGATATCAGTATGTGGGAAAACATAAAATCAAATGTTGCCGAAAAGAAATAAGTTTTAAAAAAAAAGATCTCAATTAACGTGAATACTACCAAAAAAACACAAAATATTGCAATTCTTATTTAAATTGATATTTACTACTAAGGCGCCTGCAGGAATAAACAACCCAACAAGCCGGTCAGGTTTTGGTTTTGCCCCCCCCCCCCCTANAACTCAACAAGCCGGTCAGGTTTTGGTTTTGCCCCCCCCCCCTACCCATTGAAAAAACTAAAATACCCCCCCCCCCTCACGCCCCAGTAACGGTAATCAAAAATAGGGAATATATCATAAAATATTTAAAGAATTAATGGACATTTTACACAATGAAGGCCTCTGGAATTGTTTTAACTCGCATCCCTGTCATTAAATCATAGTTCTTAACAGTGATAATTTCCCCGTTTATGACGTCATTTTGTCGTCTGAATTCGTTATCCAAGTAACGTTTGACGAGGACCTAGATCTGGACCCTCAAGGTGAAGGTTGGGTCAAGTTTAATGCTGGTCAGATGGGATACTACACTGTACTCTATCCTGATGAGATGTGGAGGAGGTTTGCCCGATATCTACAACACAATCCCTATGAAGTAAGCAATTGATTGAGAACACTGGACTTTTTTTTTAACGTTTTCCTGAACACCACAAATGAAAATTATTGATTTCTTTTCAACCGCATTAACAACAAAGAACCTTAACGTTTTTTAAATATATAATATATATATATATATATAATAAAGTTCATTTCAAAAACACGCTTCATCCCCAAAGGCTCGAAGCGCGGTACAAAGTCAACAAAAAACAAATCTATAATTTACCACATTTAAAACAAACGCAACACTACAAAAACTAATTAAAATCATATATACATAAGATGTCCACATACACCTCGCAAATCTCCTTATAAATCTAGATTTAAAACTATAGATATAAGATGTCTACATGCAGGGTGGCCCCCCCCCCCCCCCCCCCAAAAAAGTGAGAACATCTCATAGCAAATGGTTATTTAATGTAATTGAAATAATATAATGTTTAGTCATTTATGGCCACCGGAAATTGTCATGATAATGGCATCATATAATTATATAGGTGCATAAAAAATCAGTAAATGCATACAGTTAACAATGAATGTTGATCTAACTCTATTACACTGTAAGAGATGTTATCACTTTTTGGGCCACGCTGTAGGCAGCGCAAAACTCCTTATAGATCTGGATTTAAAATTATACATATATACATACATATATTATTTTATAAATATATAAGATGTCCCCATTGCCATCGCAAAACTCCTTGCCCAGAGATCGCATTCCTCTGTTCGTTGTTTTCCTTTATAAAATAGCTTATAGATCTAGATTTAAAACTTACATACAAGATGTCCTCATAGTCATAGCGAAACTCCTTATACATCTAGATTTAAAACTATATTTAAATATATATATATATATAAGATGTCCTTACAGTGCAGACATCCCACATCTCCTTTCAGATGTACATTTAAAACTGTCCTCGTCTCACCTACAGAACTGGACGCTCTCAGCTGCTGATAGGTCCGGCCTGCTGAATGACGCTTTCAGCTTGGCCGCGTCCGGGAAAGTTTCCTACACGATTCCGTTAGAAATGCTGTCCTACTTGGAGAAGGAGCGCCACCTGATTCCCTGGGGAACGGCTCTACAGAGTGGTACAAGTTATATCAACAACATGCTGAAAAGATTCCCAGAATACGGGGCATGGCGTGTAGGCACACTGAGTTAGAGTTATATCTATAATATAATGTCTGTTGGCACTGCAGTTTTCAAACACATTTCTTCTACAGTTCTAACAAATCTGCCGGCCCCATCTCTTCATTTAGTTTCCTGGAGTGGAGAATATTAAATTTTCAAAAAAACGTTAACGTACCACTCCAACCCTTTTTGGGAATTCCTCCATCCTGGGCTGACACATTGCTCTCAACGAGTTGGATTATCCTTAAGGCAAAGTGGGTGACTTGCCCATGGCCTTAATCGGAACAGTGTTAGATTTCCATCGTGGCTTTATCGAATGCATTATGGTATAACATTATTGCTCAGAGATCGCATTCCTCTGTACTAAGTTTTCCTTTATAAAAATAGTTAGCTTTTACAGTATCTAAAAACAAGAAATGCATTTCTACATATGTTGTTGTTCTCCAGAAATACATGGATAACATTTTGTCACCTACCATTGCAAGACTGGGATTTAAGGATGAGGGAAGTAACTCGGATAGGTAAAATATATTACCGCTTTGGTAGCACAATTGTTGTTGTTTCGTTATTTTTTATTTTGTTTACGAGAAGAGAGTCAGAGGCTAAAAGACCCCCCTTGTCTCCCGTTTCTCAGCTTAATAAAGCCTTTATAAATATATATGTATGTATATATATATATATATATATATATATATATATATATATATATATATATATATATATATATATATATAATGTCAGTGGCGTAGCAAGGAGGGTGCGGGGGAGCAGACCGCACCGGGTGACACCATCCCAGGGGGTGACACCAAATGGAAAAAAATGCATATTTACAGAACACAAACTGATCGGTCTAATCGAATTTCATAAAAGGATAAGCGATCACATGTAAATTTTTCACACACGTAACTAATCCACGTGCGTGCTTTATTAAAAGTTCAAGGTTGTAGGGGTTGACCCTATAATTAGGTCAGAAAAACACCGTTTTGACCATGACTGAAGTGTTCGGTAACTATCGTAAGTGACAGGAAGCTTTATTTATCTAAATTTTGAGAAATATATCTTTCCATAGATACCAAATACAATGTGGTCGAGCGATTCTCAGTACATGAATCGAATCGGTAAAAATTATACACTTACAAAAATTACACTTTACCCATTTAGAGAGTTAACAAAATAATATTCTACTACATTTTCTAATATCTTCTATTTAAATTCAAAAAAATGTTTTTTGAATCAAAATATATTAAGACTAAGAAGTATTCGAAAATAAATATTTTTCGCCGATTCGCCACTAGCACCGCCCCTTAACATTTGAGCACTATAATCATACAGCACAAGGTCTTTTACGTGCTGTCTGTGATTTCACGTTTATCTGCTACATTTCCATTTGGGATTATCTACTTAAGGAAGTTAATCTTATACAGCAGTATATGCAGAGCAAAGGCTTTACTCTTGACAAAGTGGTGACCAACCTAGAGGCCACAATATTGTTTCTCCACGAGAAGCGCTGTAACTTGGCGGAACGTGCTATTGAAAAGGCACTTTTAAAATAAGACAAGTATGGGATTTCTGTAGAAAAAAGATTAAGGTTTAAGAAGAGAATGGCAGGAGAACAGTTAATAGATGCTGGACTCTCTCTGCCTGAAGAAAACAGTATGGAGAAGCTGGAGTGTATTGATAGCTTTCATCCGGAACCCCAGACCAGATCATCTACGATCAAGAAAGTAGCAGATATGTTTTGGGCTTTTCAACCCAAGAGTCTACAATCAGAAAGTGAATAAGACTTATTGATTTCCGTCCAAAATTAACATCTTTCTATGTTAAATTATCAGACGATGAGCTTCTAAAAGAAATATTAAGGCTTAGAAGACACCTAAAGGCAGCTGATATTGAATTTCACAAAGTCATGGACTGGTCAGTATTTGATGTCTTTATATTCATAGCTGAATGAGACTTCCTAGAATCTCTTCCAGTACTCTCGCTAAGCCTTCAATTGTTTCTTACGATCTGTGTGTATGTGGCTTCATGTGATCAGAGCTTTTCAAAATAAAGGCTTTATTATCAAGAAGTATTTACGATCCTCCATGGGACAGTCAAGGCTTTTTGATCTGGCTCTAATATTAATTAAAATAGATAATGTGAAGGATATTGATTTTGCTCAAGTGATTGACAGGTTTGCAGCTTTGAAAACCAGGAAAGGAAATTTGTTTAATGACGTAAATTTAATGCACAAAATAATGATAACGTTATAGTTCTTAAATACATTGACCTTTGACCTCCTGAACTTCAATTATTTTTGTTTTTGTTTATTTTCCTTGTTATATAGTGGACTCATTTTAACAAGGAGAAATACATCGTGGAAGTCGGAAAAGGGGGGGGGGATGACACCATGAATTTACCGCACTGGGTGACACCAACCCTAGCTACGCCACTGTATAATATGTACATTTATTCTATGACTATTGCAATTACAATCTCAGATTAAAACGCGTGTCTAACGATATCTTCCAAAAATACATGAATTTACTTTTGGGACTTCCTCAGAATTTTGCGATCAAGAATCTTGGGGTATTCCTGTAGTCTCCAGAATGCTGACACATTGGAACATGTCATACACATGTTCCGTGGCTGGTTGGATAATGGCACAGTGTAAGTAGGAACATTAGAGTATCAGATAAATATGACATAAAGTTTAAGATATTGCCAGATTTATTTCACTCTGTTTTTTTTTTTTAAATAGATATTTCAAATTACAATACTGAAGTTAATTCGCACATTGTTCTTGGCCCATCCACAACTACTTCATAATGTTGCATGACAGCGATGGCATCTTTCAAGCGAAATAAACAAAGTTCAATATGTTTAAAGCTGAAGAGTTTGAAAGCTATCAATTCAATACATTGAATATCTCTTTGAGATCTGCTGTATAATGCACTAGCATTTTTAACTTTTCTTGTGCTTTAGATTTTACTTGCAAGATTTTTTAAAAGCTTAGACCGCACCAAGCAACTTCTATATTAATTATTGATAAACCTCTAAAATGAAACTGTAGCCTGGTGGCCTAGTGTTTATAAAATGTGGCCCGTGTTGCCCGGCTTTTGTTCTTGAGATGCTTTCCGCCCTACGATATCAGTAGCAGTAAAAGTAAAATAAGTGTAGAATTGGTAGATGCAAATGAGATTGGCGGTATCCTTGTTTGGGTTCTATATATACCGGTATTTTGTTATTCGGCCTGTTTTGTTATATTGTTCCACTGTAACTTTGCTGATTAATTATAAACCAATGTTCAGGAAAATTCATCTCCTGTTTAGGAAAGCTCATCTAATATTTAGGAAAGTTCATATAATGTTTGAAAAGGTTCAATAGTGCTACTCAAAGCGGCGATACTTTCTGTCAGCATATCCCTTGTCTCTAGATGTACTCTCTGTCATGAGCTTATCTGCTGCCTTTAACGGCGTACTTTCTGTTAGCCTATCTGCTGTCTCTATGCGTACTTTCTGTTAGCCTATCTGCTGTCTCTAGGCGTACTTTCTGTCAGCCTATCTGCTGTCTCTAGGCGTACTTTCTGTCCACTGTCCCATTTCCTTTCTTATCCCTTTTTGGTGTGGGTTTGGATGCGGTGGGAATCTCCCAACCTTCTTTCGCAACAACGCATGATTGCTTGTAACTACAGTTACTACAATGAAATTGCAAGACACTTACGATTAAGTTAAAATCTAACGTAACTATCAATTGCAACATTTAGGGTTCCAGGAAACCTTAGGGCTATGGTGTATCAGTTCGGAATGCGTTTTGGTGGAACGGACGACGATTGGTATTTGATATGGAACAAATATTTGACCGAGTCATCGCCACAGGAGAAGAACCTGCTGCTGAACGCTTTGACCGACGTCAGAGAACTCCATTTGATCGCCAAGTAAGTTTTAGCCAGATATCTAACGGTAGTCAGGGGAACGTTATAGAACGTTTTAGCTGAAAAAGTTACCAAGACATTTGGGTCAAGCGGTAGTCTGTACGCTGAAGCACTTGCTTTAGCTATATAGGCCTACATTTTCCGCAATCCGCCTATTTGATTGAAGCGATGGGATGGTCGTCATCTTCATGGGTTCTAATTGCCCCTCTCTATATATATATATAATAGTGAGACAGTGAACCCAAAAGAATTATTCGATCAAGAAAATTTGTTAAATATTTCAATTAATTTTTTTTTTTAAAGCCAATAATGACATATTTTGTTGTTAACAGAAAATTAAGTATTTTTTAGATACAAAGCAAATACATTATATAATTCATGATAATGTTTAATTCCGCACTAAGCATATTACAATGCTCCCCCAGCCTTTAATCTCCCCATATGAAATACAATTTTGTTGCATGAACTCATCAACACAGTATTTTTAAGTTTGTTCACATCGTGATCGCGCAACAATGTAATGTCTGTGGTTAGATGCATGACTGAAGGAATAATAATACAATTTTCATAAAACATTCTTCCAAATTTACGGGGAAGTTAACATTACTGAGTTCAAAGTGTGATTCAGGAAGCACTTGGGCATAGTTTTCAGATTGTGAATGTGATTCGTTAACCTTGGATGGTAACTCATCAAAGAGAAGGCGACTCTCACAGGGGGGGGGGGGGGGGGGGGGGAGGAGGATGATTTTGGAGATTCAGCGTTAGGGTGCGCGTGGCTGGGGTGCGGATTCTCGGAAGAATGTGTACGAACATGTTTGCACATATTGTGAAATAATTATCCTGAAATTCTGACAGTCAAAAATATTCCAATAAAGCTATGTCAAAAAATACGTGAAATCCATGTTTTAAATCTTTTCGTAGACCATGAATATATCGCAGCAAAGTTTGGTAATTATCGGCACATTTATGCTTTTTGCTCTCACTACTTTTTCACAACTCGCTAAACACAGCAACAGAAATATTTATCCTTGTCAAAACTTACAGTTCACCGCTAGCCTTTGTTTCCATGCGTGTGACGTATTTTGTGACGTCATTATTTTATTCGCCTGAAATAAGATTGTACTCCAAACATACAGCAGAAAAAAAAAACGATATAATTCTAACACGATATTTTGGGACTCCCTTTTATTGTCTTGTTTGTCATAACTGTTTATAAATGAATTAAAACATGTGCACACAAAAAAAAGGGGGGGGGGGAGGGGGGTAAAATGCTTATTTGTGCGTACACATTGGGAATCTTCAAAAATGTAGGAGTGCAACAAGGATAATAATACTTTTTATAAACACAGCAACAGAAATATTTATCCTTGTCAAAACTTATAGTTCACCGCTAGCCTTTGTTTCCATGCGTGTGACGTATTTTGTGACGTCATTATTTTATTCGCCTGAAATAAGATTGTACTCCAAACATACAGCAGAAAAAAAAAAACGATATAATTCTAACACGATATTTTGGGACTCCCTTTTATTGTCTTGTTTGTCATAACTGTTTATAAATGAATTAAAACATGTGCACACAAAAAAAAAGGGGGGGGGGAGGGGGGTAAAATGCTTATTTGTGCGTACACATTGGGAATCTTCAATAATGTAGGAGTGCAACAAGGATAATAATACTTTTTTGCGTATGTATTATATGGAAGGCCTCCTCCCTCTTACAACAGTTTTTAATTTTAATGTCGCAAACTGAAAACACTGATGCGTATTTATACTGTGCTCTTGTGTCAAACTGAAATGTATTTTTTGTTTAGTACAAAATTTCTTAAATATTTCCTTCAAAATTTACAGACTTCTCGAATACGCCAAACTAGAAATCGGCATCAGGAGACAAGATTTCTTCACTGTCCTAAGGTCAGTTGGGTCAAACAGTGCCGCTTTGAGCATGTTGTGGGACTGGACAAGGGAAAACTACCAGGATTTTATTGACAGGTGAGCTAGTCACATTTTGAAATTAATTTACAGTAAGTATATTATTTCGTTTAACATTTGAAATGCCCCTTTTTTTTGGCAGCGAAATTTGATTTGAAGACATTATTGTGTACATGTTGAGTGATTTATATTAAATATTAAAGTAACAACTGATAGTTCATATTATATGATGACCTGAGGTGATTTCATTAAATTAAATTATTTTATTTTATCTTTAAATAATAAGTAATTGAGCCATTGGACTCGCGTCACTGGCTTCAGAAAAAAAATTCATTCAGCGATCAGCCCTAAAAAAGTTGTTATATCAGAAGGAATGAGTTGCTTCAAATATGAAGGAATATGGCTGTAAATAAATGAAATCTGAAATAGTATGTGTTTAATTCTCCATGTGCACTGGTTTAAAATTATAAAAAAACAACAAACAAATAGTAGCACAAAACCAGAATTCAAATGATAGGATAGGTTTTAAAAATGGTGTCGTATCTTGAACCCCGTAGTTGGAATAGAAAGATGACTGTAACTGTTGCACGAACATTCGTCCTTCAAGTTTGTATGTTCTTTGTCTATGGTCAACTTTCAAAGTGTTTAAAAGATTCAATAAAGCTGTAGTCATAATGCTTTAATAAATGGTACAATAAAGTATATCGATTATGCCTTATTGCATTAATGGCTTCGATATAACCAAATACTAATGTAGTAAAGCCAAAACATATTTTGGATGAGACAACGTTACGTCCACATGGGCTGTACACTAAATCAAAGCAGCAATAGATCTCAATAGACAGACCATGCACAGCAATAGTCACTTTTAATATAGTCCGTAAAGACCATTGCAATCACGTGGTAGGCCTAAATATCCAACAAAATTTAATAAATACAATCATAGTAAAATTAATAACGTATGCTAATTACCTCTGTCTAATTAATTACTCTAGAATCTATAGCTTAGTCGATAATGTAAATAAAATCATATAATAATATGTATAAACCTTAGTGTTAACACCCCTGTAGGGCTTTCGGGGTCACTATGACGTATTGTGCAGCGGTGTATCAACGGTCGTTTAGCAAGGGTGTGGCATTGTGCAGCAGCTCAGATCCGTTCAATGCACAACCCACTTTTATGTCTGTATTGAAAGACTGATATGTAGATGTTCATGTGTTTATATGTAAAGTATCGTGTGTTATATAAATTATTTCATTTCTCGTTCTTTCCCTATCCTTAACAGGTTCACTATAGAGGACTCTTACTTTGGAACTATGCTATACTATATTGTAAGGAATTACAACACCGAGCTTCAGCTACAAGAGGTGAGTGGCCATTCAGTAAAATGTTTCAATCTTTGTCGACAGCAATTCATTTATATACATTCCGTTTGCGCCGAGCGGTCCCTGATAACATCCACAAAAGTCAATTTCTTTCTATTGTTTTCTTCTTTTCGATGATTGGTATCACTCCAGATTGCAGTCTGATATTTTAAATGGAGATTCTCTTTGGTGAGGAGATTATGTGGCAGTCTATGGGACACTTTGTAGATATTTGGCCTGAAAAACCTCCAGTTCTCATCTCGATGTCTTCCTTTTCACATGATGATGTCTCCAAGTTCCCATCACGATGTCTTCCAGTTCTCATCATGATGTCTCCAGGTCCCATCATGATGTCTCCCAATTCCCATCAGGGCCGTCTAAACAACATAGGAGGCTATGGGCACAGCAATGCACTGGGCCCCCCTAGCAACACTACATACCTTGGCCGTGAGAAGGGGGGCGAAAGGGGGGCACTCGCCCCATGCTAAAGCAGTGGGGAGGGGGCAAACAGTTCCTGCTCCCCAACAACTGACCAAGAGGAGACAAATGTAAAATAAAAATAAACATTCAATAAAGTTAAACTTCGATGAATTCAATTTATTGATACAAAAAACAAAATCATTCAAAATCAATAATAGTTTTAAAACGTTATCAGAAATAAGCTCTAAATAATCACAGAGAATGATAAATAATTATTATTGGCAGAGAGATAGAATAAATTAATTAATATAAATCAATAAAATCGTTTGCGTAATTTTTTTGCAGAGAATTGTTTTATTATTGATTTAAAGTCAATGGTCTTTCTCATAAGGACGTCATTTTCCATGCATATGATTAAAAGACAGTTCAAACGTTTTTATCACATTGTACTGCGACGCTGATTGTTGCCTATTTTTTTTTTCGCCGTTTCATATATGGGGAAAGTAAAACTAGTTGACGAGAGTTATTCCCCTTTAAAATTTAAAAAAAATTGTCTAACTTTGATTCGCATTTATAATATTAATTTTGGAATGTTCTGATATATATCGTGGGTTAAAATTGGGGAATTGGGAATTTTAAATACAATTAAATTGTCAAAATAGTTCAATATTAATTTTAAAAAATATGTTAAGCATGATGCCTCTATAAGAGTGGGTCTCTTAGAAACGAGGGGGGGCCTACAAGAGCGGGGCCCTGGGCTAGTGTCCACTAGGCCCATGCCTGAAAACGGAACTGGTTCGCATCACGATGTCCTCCAGCACGTTGATCGTGTAGGAGAAAATTCAAAACATTACTTTAAATATCCTGTAAATTAAAATTGTTGTTTAGTTCGAATGACCTCCAATATCTTTGTGTTGATAGCATTGTCACCGTCCACATAACTCGCCATCTGCTGCATTACGTCACAGAACATCGTTTTATCGAGTGAAAAGAGACTGGTGCCCTGCGCATGTTTAGAATCAGACAGAGCCTGAAAGCAGTGGCGTAGATTAGAGGGTGCGGGGATCGGACCCCACAAGGTGACACCAACTCTAGCTACGCCATTTCCTGAAAGCAACATTCCCACGTTTGGATCGTTATTTACTCGTAACAGTTGGTTAATTTTATTATTATTATTTTTTTTTACAATTCTATTCCGTATGGTAGCAATTTGGTAACTAATTATTGAATATTTTTATCTGACAAGGTCAAGGATTTCTTTGCAAAGTATCCTGAAGCTGGGACTGGAGAGCGGTACCGGAATTTGTCCCTCGAGAGCATAGAGAGAAACATTTATTGGATGAAGACCTACAGGCCTGTCATTGGGGATTATCTGAAGAGAAAACTCTCTACGATATGAATCTATGAATTAATTATCCATACTTTTACTTATAATTCTTCCATATCAGGATAGAACAAAAATAATTAAGCGTCAAATGGAATATTATGATTTGTGATTCTTGAAAAAATATATTTAAATATCAATTGTGTTCTCCCATTTTACCTGTAATAAATATTTGACAAAATTTCCAAAATCATTTGATCACTCAGCGTTGTTTGTGTTAAAATACAAGGAAACGTGATTTAGTATACATTTGAATGATATCTTTGTGGATATAACCTTTTATTTTTAATAATGAAACTGATTAATAATTTTCAAGAAATAAAGAATAACATTTCCATAACATTATAATTTATTAATATTGTTTTTATCAATAGCATTAACATTACTATAGCACAATGGTCTGAAAATTTGAGTTCGTGGACCATATCCGTCCCACCTCTACTTTTTCAACAGTCCGCGATCTAAGAACATATTTTACTTAATCTATGTTCAGTTATACGTAATATTGGAACTGTATGGGCTGCTCCTAGCAGTAGCGTTGTATTCGTTTCGTGGGAAACGCTCAGTTGCTGTGCAGATAAAACGTTTGAAGGACTTCCTAAGAGCTTTACTCAAATCCATGGACAGTGACCTTGATTGGTGGGAGACGCTTGCCATGGACGGTGCAGGCTGGCGTGTCAGCCTCACTGTCGGGACAAAAGTCTCTGAGAATAAGCGCATCCATCACCCCCAAAGAGAGCGCAAGGCAAGAAAAAAACAACAAATCGACTCAAATCCAACTAGGACCCAAAATAGTGTGTGTGTCTCACGCGCCCGAAAACTTTCCAGTCACAAATAGAACTGGCTGGCCACCATCGTTCTCACCGTGCAATGAAGCCTTGGTCGTCTTCGCATGCGAAGGGCGATGCGAAGAACGAACAACAACATTGTTTTCAAATCCATACTGACAATCTATCTAGAGTTTTATCTTGCCTTCTGATCCACAATAACCATGGAGATGTCTTGTCTTCGCATTTACAGTGACAAAGAGAATTTGTTCGTGTCTTCTGATGACACTGACAATGAAGAGCATGCTCGTTTTTCGCCGATGCATTCATTGTTTTGTGTTGACACAATTTAACCTTTTGATTTTTATGACATTAAACAAAAATAGATTTTTTTGATGCCCCGAAAATATTGAAATTTTCCTCCTTATTATAGTTTCTTTTTTAATTAATTCATTTTTCATTCATTTCAACCTTTTAATTTTTATTACTTTTGTAAAATGCTCAGGGATCACCTTGGTTCAAAATGACCATTCTTGGATATATCTCGGTCACTCTATGTGATCTCGGAATTTTTAGTAAAAGGGAAGTCACTGTCACTGCTAAAATAACCCAAAAAAGTAGTAGGATATAGCAGGGCTACCACACCTTGGGAAATTTCCCAAGATCTTGGGAATTCACAACCCCCCTTGGGATCTGGGGAATAATTTTGAAAATCAGGCAAAACCTTGGGAAATCGTAACTGGGGGAAATTTTATTATATTTTTCGAAAAAACGCATCCTATATGTGATAAAAAATAAAGTGAAAATAAAGAAAAATAATTTTTAAAGTAACAAGTCAAAAAATAAATTGTTTTAATTTTCTTTTCTGGTTTTAATTTTTAAATTCACTTATCAAATAAATAAAAAACTCTTCTGATATTAAAGTTAATATCATTGTGATTGTGAATTGTTAAAAAAATTAATAATTAAAGAAAAATTCAATTTTCTATTTATTTATTTTTTTAAATTGAAGATTTACAAATTACATCCAGGTTTTGAATGTTTATTAAATGGGAGGGGGGTACGCTCGGAAACTTTATCATTAGGCTATTAGACATTAGCAGCCATACGAAAAACAGTACAAGCCGAAGAGTGAAGGTTAGTGTTCAATCAAGAATCAATGACATAGTAAAATTTGATTATTTCAATTACTTCTACAATGCATTCAAAATATAATGCATCTATAAAAAATCCAGCCTAATTTTCATACTTGTGGATTGAAACACAGGTAACTAAGATATTAAAAGTATAGGCCTACTTTGTAGTATTATAAATGAACAATACCTTTAAAGGTATTTTTTTTTGTGTTAAAAAATCGTTATAATGTAAATTTACAAGAAAAAAATAAAAATACTTATTGTTTCCATAATAATATCAACCCATTTTAACTACAATTATTATTAATAAATTTTGCTTAATTGCTTTGCAAACCCCACTTCTAATCAACATACTTACAATAGAAAAATAATTTTTTTGATGAGGAGCCTTTTGCCCTTGTAAAAGGATTTCTATGTTGATTAGCATTGTAAGCTTTGTTTCCAAGTGACTGCTATTACACATGTATTGTAGATATTTTTACCAGAGAATTCGGAGGTAATATTTACTAACCTAAGTCCAGTGGTTAGAAATTATTTTTTTTAAAACAAATTGTTTCTTTTATGTGATTAAAAATTTGTTAAATATCTTTTTCAATAAATTTCAGTCAATTAATGTACCATGTTTTTCAGGGGCATTATTTCAATCTATTATTACATTAATTACATAGAAAAAAACCTTTAAAAAAAACAAAACTCTTATATATTTTTATGACCTTGGGAAATCTTGGGAAATTCGTTCACCAAATCTTGGGAAATTTAAAAAAAGTGAGTGGCAGCCCTGGGATATAGCCCAATAATAATACAATACTAATCATGTAGGTCTAATATATGTCAACTATTATGACTATCTTAAGTTATTTGCCCTATCGAGGACTACAGTAATTTCAGTATTGACTAGTATTATTCTATATTGTCAATATCTCACTGTCACTAATCAGTCTACTGGGGCCTGGGGGGACACTAAAACAACTTCAGGTATACCACAACTTCAAACATCAAGTTAAAATTAAAAAGACTCACATTCTGAAGACTAACCAGTACCAGTGAGTAACCAGTTCATTAATCCCTTATTTTAGCACTATAAATGATTTTTTTATAACTGGTTAGCTGACACCTAAGTCTAAGTTGATTCTGATTTGTGCTGAGTAAAATGGGAGACAATTCTTATACAATAAATAATAAGGGCAACGGCAAGGCTAGGGCATAATTGCATGCTGCATAGACATATTAAATAATTCAAAGGACAAGCTTTACTTATAATTTATTATTATTTTTTTCAGGTGTTTACTTCCCTATTGTTTTTAAGCTTATTATTTCCCTGCTATTCTCAAATTTGTAAATCACCAACTATTTACTGACAACAAAATTGTCACAAATTTGTAATACACTTTTAACAAACATTGTCTCTCATGCGCCTCCCCCCTCCCTCACAAAAAATAACTCTAGTTGTGTTATGTCATGTCATTATGGATGCAGTATCATGCATAGGCATAGGATAAGTGGCACCCTTGGTCAAGCCTAAAACTACAGCCCAAAGTATACAGAAAATGGGTCCCCTGATATTGACACCCACCTTTGCACGGCCCTGCATGGATGGCCCCAGTTTCCTTGAAAATACCTTGAACATGAGAGACTTAAATTTAAACATTTAAACTTATCAAAACCCACCACTTGTTAAGAAAAAAATATCAGACACATAGACAGGATTAAATAATGTAATAACAAAATAAATACATTTATTATTTAAATACATTCTATTGGGCAACGCAAAAAAAACATATTTTGGAAGACAGAAGAGTTCTCCTTGCATTACCACAATGGTGCCATGAATGACAAAAGATGCATAAAATGTATTTTTTTTTTAAATCTCATATAATTTGTTTAATGTTTGTTGTATTTGAACAGAAGGACGATATTTTGTTACAAAAATACTTTTAATAATGAAATTGTTAATTTATAAAAAATTAAATTATGGAATTAAGTGCACTAAAATAAAGGATTACAGGCCTAACCTATGCTTGCTAAATTTAATTAGAAATTATATATAATTTATAAAAACAATTTCAATGTTCAACTTAAATTTTTTTATGATTTGAGTTATTATTGAAACTTATTCTTGAACTCTGACAAAATTTAAAAAAAGGAAAAGTAGGTTTGCTTTTTATTTTATTTTTTGGGAGGACACCAAATAATATAAAAGAGATTTAACATTAACAGTTATTAACAGGTTTTACATTAGATCCATGATCAGGCTACTGTTTAATATATAAGACAAAGAGTAAAATGAAATTGTGATAACAAAAATTGAAACCTTGAATGAGCTAATGAAGAGTACCCTGCTTTTAAAATTGTATTCAAAGTTCCATAATATTTTATCTTGAAAATGTAAATAGTATTTGGAAGAACCGAACAGTTATTATTTGTAGGTTTAAGGGGTAAGGGGCCATCCATAAGTTTAGGTGTGATGGTGGTTTGGGAGGGGGGGGGGTGTCATGCGTCATGATTTTTGTGGATATGTCACAAAATGTGTGATAAAAGTGTCTCATTTGTGACACTAAATGGTGGGTTTGGGGGGGGGGGGGGGAAAAAAAAATTAAAAAAATAAAAAAAGTAGATTAATTAGACACGAACAATTTGTGTCAATATAACAATATATGTTAGGCTTTAATAATAATTTTACATAATACATAAGTAGACGTTTCGGCGCATGCCTTCATCAGTACAACAACAAAACATTTAAATACGTATAAATTAAATTTTCATAATATATATATGTATATACATATATCCTGCCTAAAAAAAAGAGAAAAAATATGAGTGGGCGCCAAAAAAAACCAGACAGAAACGAAGTAAAGAAGAATGAGAGTTTAAGAGAATTGATTTTTTTAAAATAAATATTATCAACTAATTAAAAAATATTTTATGCTGTTTATTTCTAATGCAAAATGTTTGTGTTTTATATGTAAGCGTAAGGTAAATAATAAGCCAGTAAAAACTAATTAATCTCCATTCTTCTTCCTCAGTCTTTAGACACAGAGATGTGGAGCTTACAAAATTACACCAATTTCTTCTTAATGACAGCTGGACTGCCATCAGTTCCTTTGTTTCTGGGATACATATTAATGATAGCAGCCTCAGGTTTATGGCAGAAATGGACTAAACCTCTTGATCTCAAAGCCGTAATAACTTTTTACATTAGTATTTTCTCATGCGTTGTTGTTTTTTTTAATAATTAAAAGATTTAAAAAATTGAGGTGCATCCAAAATATGAAGAATATTTTTTATATATGCAACTAAGATTCTTTAAAAATGTAAGGATTTATCCAATTTATTTCTTAAATATCTAAATTTTAGTGGGAAAGATCAAACTTTCCGAAAAATCTTGGTTTTCTATCATCCCCTGAGAAAAATGATAAATGTGCCGAGCAACATTTCTGGTAAAAAGAAAACATAAGACTAATAGTGTCCATGGGTCATTAAATTATAAAAATGCCTAACTGCAGAAACAACAAAAAAGGAGAAGAAAAAGATGTTTTAGGCTCAGGTTAAGATAAGATGAGATATTTTTTATTGATCCAAATAAATTGACTTTTTTTTTCCAATCGTACATATATTTTCAGTCTTGAGTTTTCTGTTGTTCCTTAAAAATAGTCTGTAAATAATTGTGCTGTATGAATAAATCTTAAGTTCCTTGGTGTGAATTGTAACTTTGAACAGAGTCTTGGCTTTTAGTTTGAACAGAGTTCTTGTTTTTTTTTTTCAAAGACCATGGACACTCCTTATATCTGTAGGCCAGTGGTTGGCCTATCGGGGCTCATGGAGCTCTTTAGCGACCTGAGTGCGGCTCAGCAATTCAGCCACAAATTGATTTTGACTATGAAAAACATGATTCTTGGCAGGTTCTTGAAAAGAAATTTGGCTCTTAAAATTTTTTTAAATTGTCCTGCTGCTGATTTTTGGCTCTTTTGATTAATGAGTTTGCCGACCACTGCTGTAGGCGATTTGTCTTAGGATGGTTGTCATATGCCAGAAAAGATAATTTTGAATTATATATAGATATATATAAATCCAATTTGTAACCCCTTTAAAATATAATACCTCAGCAATTATTCATTCTTCATCATTACTGGATATGCAATGCATCTATATTTTTATGAATATCTTTTTGAGCACCTGCAATTTTAAATATTTTATTGAAAATATGTTTGATTTTCAAAGAAATAAAAATTGTTGCACTCTAATTCCCAAGTTATATCTGCTTTTATAAAATGTATCATTGCTTAAATCAAATCTTTAAACTGAATTGCTTTTGACTTACATTTCAATATTTAAAAAAAAAAATATGTGGGTGTATGTTAAAAATCTCTAATGTCAGAAAATAGTATTTCTTGATTGAAGTTTCACAATCTCAAATGCAATTTTTAAAAGTATCTACACTAAGTGACTAACTGTATGTTGTTTTTTCCCCAGTAGTAATATGTTCCAAAATGGGCTAAATAATCTTTTTATTTTATAACTTACTTCCCTCTTGCATTCCAGCTACTTATTCTACACAACTTTGGCTGTTGCATAGCTAGTGTAGTCACATTTTTAGGATTCTCAATTGTTTTATACTCCAATGGGTCTCTCTATGGCAAGACTCATGATCCACTTCTTTTGCAAGTTTTTAAACTCTACTGGATCACTAAGGTAAATTAATTTGTTAAAGTATTTTTTTCTTTTCTTCATTTTTAAAAATCTTGAATATGTAAAAATGTAGGGAGGTAGTTATTTATAGAAAACCATTCACTATGAGGGTGAATTAAACTTTAAACTGAGACATGTTCACTGTCTTAACCACATAGTTTAGAAAACTGGATATTACAAGCTATATTAATTCTTACTATATAACATTTTTGGTCTAATTACACAGGTTGTAGAACTGCTGGACACTGTCTTCATGGTGCTTCGCCATCGTCACAGACAGATTTCTTTTCTGCATGGCTATCACCACTCCAGCATGCTCCTTCTCTCAGACATGGCTCGACTCTATTACCCATGGCCTTCGATTGCAACATTTCTAGCAGTTAACTCTCTAGTCCATATCATACTTTACATGTATTATGGCCTCACTGCCCTCAGGCCGGATAAGTAAGTCTTTATGCATTTATATGATTAAAGAGGTTAAGAATGTACCAAAAAATTTATTATTGGAAAAGTTAGATTGGTAATTTGAAGTTACAGAAGACATATTAATTATACAACTTGAAAGTCAAGAAATGTGCATTTTGTTGTTTAATTGTTTTCATTATTTCAAATTAAATTTTCGCTTCAAAAAATTTCAAACTAAATGAAATTTTAGAATAAGTGATTAATTTGATGGTGTGTGTGTTCAGGAGAGTTAGAACTGTATACAGTAATTGTGGCATCTCTTTAGCGTCAGGATCTTTAATTTCATCTTGAGTTAAGAGTAAAATACGAATGAGAGGGTTGTTTAAGAAATAGAAATATCAATTTGTTTATTTTTTCAAATTTTAGACTCCAAATATTTTCAGTTTTCTGGGTTGAGGGGTGGCTGAGTCAGTCCACAGAGGTGGTCACTTGAATGTGTTACACTAACTGGTTGAATTATTTTCTTTGAAATTTAAAGCAAAAGTTTAAATAATGAGTCAAGGCTTTGTATGTAGTTCATGATGAATTCCTTTCTAATAATTCAGTCAAATAATTGTTTACAAAAATTAATGTAATATTTTCTTGCTCAATTCACAGCCCACCAAAGTGGAAGAAAGAAGTGACTCAAGTGCAGATAATCCAGTTCATCATAGGTTTGATTGTAGCGGGATATGGCTATCAGTACCATTCATTTTGTATTTACAGTATCGTCTATGGAATTACAATGATCACACTGTTTTCAAATTTCTATTATCATTCTTACATGGCCAAGATTCCAGTTAGAGCAAAGAGGAAACTAACATAAAAGAAATTAATTAATTGTATAATATATTGCACCAAAGGTGAACTGCATTGCCATGTTGTTGGAAGAGCTTAGAAGCTGAGACAGCTGAATTTTTTTTAAACATTATTATTATTAGGTGGTTTTATATAGCGCAGTACCCCAGCCTAGGGCTAGGCTCACTGCAATACCCCAGCCTAGGGCTAGGCTCACTGCGCTTGCATTAAAAATGAGCAATTACAGAAAAGTATACATTTAAAAACAACAATTGGTGAAAAGCTTGACCTCAACCACCCAAGTACTATCTACTCCTGTCTAGCCAAGGACAGCACCCAGCAGCATTGAGCGTTGTCTATCAGTCATAGGGGGGTGAGAATGAGTCGGTATTGTACAGTTTGAAAAGAAAGGTCTTAAGGATAGTTTTGAAGGCTGTGATGATTGTTATATTGCGGATGCGTAATGGGAGAGAATTCCATTGTTTTGGGGCTCATGTTAATATTTTTTAGCGTCTGAGATTTTTGTCTAGGGATTCCTCCTACCTATGAAAAACTGACTTGCTGTCTTATACACGCGTACATCCGTTCCACTCAGGGATTTAAATGTTGACCTTCAACCTCAGTATTGAAAGTAGAGTAGGCTTTAACTGTTTGTCTACATCTGGTGACTGAAATCACAGCAAGGTATTACCATCAAATAAAAGAGACATCTAAAATCTAAAGGGTTCACTTCATGTTGATGCTACCAGAATAATGAAGAATATGATATTCAAAAATGGGTTCAATGAATGTGTTGAATATGAATGAAGGGTTCGTTAGGAAAGTGTGTAATGTACGTACAATTTTGTATATTGATCTGTATTGTAAAATTTTCTATGGAGTCATTTTCCTCCATTTCTCTGTTGAACATGTGCACAGCCAATTTGTATTTAGGGAAGCTATGACAGATGGCTGTCAGACGTGATTAGAATTTTTTTATCAATACAATACAAGATTTAGGTACCGGGTATTCTGTTGGAAATTAATTAATTTTGTTAACTTATTTTATTAAACATTTTAAAATTCATTTAACAAAAAAAATTACAAAAAAATAAGTGAAACTGTGTCCAGGTTAAACATAATTAACTTAGAGAATAATTGTTTCCCTGCATTTGTAGATGACATAATTAGTCAGCCTCTGTATATTGAAGTATTCCAAACATGTTTTTCTACTGCAAATTCATTTATAAAATGATCTGTTTTTTTTAAAAAGACTTTAACCATAGGATATTGCATTGTTTACATGAAATTGTTATTTTAATCACATGTTTATTGTTTTATATCAAAATTGAGCATCTATCAAACTTGTTTAGTGACTGGTTGTTGTTGTTTTTTTGTAAGAAGTTTTTGCAGTAGATAGATTTCCTTAATTATAGATCATATTTTTTATATTATCATTTTTGTTATTGATACTTTTCTGTTTTTATATGAAAACCACAATTTTGTACTAAACAGTGAAGAGTTTTTGCTCATGTTTTTAATAAAATATTAAAGTCAAAACTTGCTTCGTAATATTATTGTGTGTTTTTGAATGTACATAACAGTTTTTTGTTGAAGACAATTTCATGTTTAATGGAATTATGAACATGAAATTGTATGGAAAGATAATATTTCAGACAACTTTTGCTATATACAATATAAAGCTTAGTGTGAACATGTTTCTTTGTTTGGATTTTTATAGACCCCCTCTATCTTAAGGATAACTTAAGACGCTCTTATGAATAAGTTTCTGTCGGTGGTCCTATTTTATTTTGACTGATAAACTTCTGAAGCTTTAGCATTGTTGAAAACCATTTTTTTATAAAATGGGACATCTTTGAATCAAAATTTGACATGGCCCAGCTTGAATATAAATTGAAACTGGATGAGCCCCAATTTCAATGTTTACAAGATTTATTTTAAAAAATCTGGCTTTTTTAAATAGGATGAAATTTAAATTTTGATCGGTACTTTAGTGAAGTGTTTTTGACAGGGCTGATAATTCTTAAGATACCTATCTTTTTTTCCAAATGCAGACCTGAGCCAAGCTGCGGCTTGTGGTTTATATTTTTTAAAATCCATTGAAGATAATCTTTGTTAAATCAAATACCAGAACACATTAATTCTCCTTTTCCCCCCTATTCACAATGAGTCAAACTCAGCTATCACATTAAAAAGAGAAATACGGCAAGGACTTTAATTTTAATGTACCAACTTAATTAAGAAATGTTCAAAAAAAAAAAAGAAAAAAAAAAGTTAAATAATACATTGACAGTAAGTCTAAGTTTAAGTTCAACTCCAACATACCTTTAGTACAATCAGAAGTCCTCAGTGTCATTTTAAGGACATATAAAAGAAGGAGAAAGTGTAGATCTTTGAGTTATTACTTTTAACAAAAAATAATAATTGCAATCAAATTATTATCATAAAATTCACCCATTTTCTCGGTTATCTCTCTTAGAAATTCGGAGATGGCAAATAATCAATATTCCTTAAAAAGAAAATTTAAAAATAAAATCGAGCCTTTACTAGACGTTAAATCTTTAAGGCTAGGTTATATAGGTAAATTGATGATTTTCCCCCTACATTTGTTTTAAGCCGTAATTAGAGCTTGTGTGGATATACAGTTCTGAGTTTAAGGCATGTTATGACATGTTTCACGGAAAGAGGGGAGGGGCGGGGGGGGTGTTTGATGATTTCCCCCCTACATTTGTTTTAAGCCGTAATTAGAGCTTGTGTGGATATACACTTCTGAGTTTAAGGCATGTTTCACGGAAAGAGGGGAGGGGTGGGGGGGGTGTTTGATGATTTTCTTTTATTATTATTATTTATTTATTTTGTAATGCCAAAGCAGTGAGTAAATTAACATACAAATTTTGAAATATTAGTTTACGTTTTTTTTTTTTTTAAATTGTAAACATACCCTAAGCCATCTTAGTAAGTTTTGGTTACACGTGAGAATGGCGATGGAAAATCACACGAGATAGATGAGAACGAAACATGTCTTGTTCATTGTAGGATTGAAATCTGTCTTGTATTTCATTGTAGGATTGAAATCTGTCTTGTTGTTCATTGTAGGACTGAAATCTGTCTTGCATTTCATTGTAGGATTGAAATCTGTCTTGTTGTTCATTGTAGGACTGAAATCTGTCTTGTATTTCATTGTAGGATTGAAATCTGTCTTGTATTTCATTGTAGGACTGAAATCTGTCTTGTATTTCATTGTAGGATTGAAATCTGTCTTGTTGTTCATTATAGGATTGAAATCTGTCTTGTATTTCATTATAGGATTGAAATCTGTCTTGTATTTCATTGTAGGACTGAAATCTGTCTTGTTCATTGTGGAAAAGGGGGGGGGAGGGGTGTATTAATCATCCACCCCTTAAAAGTGTTTTGTGCAAACCTACAGACCCCGTAAGTTCTCATTGAGTGTACATTTCAAACCACTCGTATGGGAGCCAACCTACAGACCCCGTAAGTTCTCATTGAGTGTACATTTCAAACCACTCGTATGGGAGCCAACCTACAGACCCCGTAAGTTCTCATTGAGTGTACATTTCAAACCACTCGTATGGGAGCCAATGAGAAAGATTCCTTAATTGTTCTGAAGCCCCCCCCCCCCACAATGTGTTAGTATTTCTTTCAAAAGGGGAGTCTTCTTTTGTTGTCTTAAACAGTACTACGGTGACTAATGAGTTCAACGCTGGTCACCCACATGGACATAATGGACAATGTGTTCGCGAACAACAGAAACACGTTTACACATGGTAGGTGTCTTTCACGTGTCCCGCCACTCAATGTTGTTTTTGGCTTTCTCGATGTAATCCCTTCCTATCCCCCTCTATCCCCCCCCCCAATCCTCGCCCGTTTCATCATCTGAATGACCTTCGGGGTGAGGACCTCTAATTAATAGGAACGTGTTACACTTCGGTTCTTGTGTGAGCGGAAAAACTGAATACATATGACTTGACTGAATACATATGACTTGACTGAGTACATATGACTTGACTGAATACATATGACTTGACTGAATACATATGACTTGACTGAATACATATGACTTGACTGAATACATATGACTTGACTGAATACATATGACTTGACTGAATACATATGACTTGACTGAATACATATGACTTGACTGAATACATATGACTTAATGCTGTGAAGCAGTTGACTTACTTAGCTTCTCTCCAAAGGTTTATATTTAGCGCCCCCCCCCCTTTTACCCTACCACGCAACGGTTTTATGGGGGCGTCCATTAATTACGTCAGCAAAATAGGGGGGGGGGAGGAGGGCGTTTGGAAATGTTTGACAGTTGTTGACAAGGGGGAATGGGGGAGTTTAGATTAGTTGACGTCAACAATCATGTTTTCTCTATTAACATTTTCATCTTAAAAATATACTGGTTATTACATTATTTTTAAAAAAAACATAAGTTTACTGGTTATTACATTATTTAAAAAAAACATATGTTTACTGGTTATTACATTATTTTAAAAAAAAACATAATTTTACTGGTTATTACATTATTTTAAAAAAAAAAATGTAAATGAGTGTAAATAGTCATATAATTTTTAGGCTTTTAAAAATATAAGATTTATTTAATGTGTGTCTGTGCACTGCCGATCGCTGGTCAGAATGTTAGCACACTTTGTTAGTGCAAGAGAAGTCAATAGTTGGCCTCTCTTCACCTGTAGATTCTGTTGCAGGTATGGAACAAGGACAAGGTTCAATTGTCATGTGCAGTCAAGATAAATGATATTGATAGAGCCATCAGCAGTGCACAGACAGACACAAATTAAATAAATCCGTTATTGTTGAAAGCCTAATTTACACTCATTACTTTAAAAAAATGATGTAATAACCAGTCAAATTTTAAGATTAAAATTTTAATAGTGAAACATGATTGTTGACGTCAAGTAATCTAACCCCCCCCCCTGCCTCTCCCTTGTCAGCAATTGTCAAACATTTATAAACCCCTCCCTATTTTATTGATATAATTAATGGACGCCCCCTTTTAATAGTCGGGTGAGTGGACCACGAATGCTTTAAACGCCGCATTTTCGGTCGAACTGTCGTCCCCGGCCAGGGGGATTCCCCGCGTGCCCCCACACGGTCTGGTGGCGGGGAGACACGGCGTTTGGCCCGTGTGGGAGTGTGCTGGGGGGCATTAAGAGCTCACGCTCGACGGCCCACCGACGCCATTTCCCATGTGACGTTATTAGTAGTTGCACAAGCCAATATGCAGTCCATCTTGTCAAAGACAATAATCGTCTCAATTAAAACGATCCATTTGAATTGATGTGTTTAAGTTTTTAACAAAAAATGAATGGAGCGTTCATCATTTACAAATTGATTTAACCAAAAAAAAAAATATTTTTTTTTAATAACTGATTTGACATTTTGGTAAATTTTTACTTGACATGCGCAACCAGCGCCCTCTTTGACTACTTTAACGCCAACTTTGAGAACCACTAGCTAAGACTTTGCCCCCTCACCCCTTGCCATGTTAGAATTCTCTGTTCTAGTTTTGCTCTCGTTGTTTTGGTCCGGGTGGCCATTTGTTACGGTAGAGAGGTTATCCGGGCCATGCTTATTCATACCCGGGCCATGCTTGTTCATGTCCGGGCCATGCTTGTTCATACCCGGGCCATGCTTGTTCATGTCCGGGCCATGCTTGTTCATACCCGGGCCATACTTGTTCATGTCCGGGCCATGCTTGTTCATACCCGGGCCATGCTTGTTCATATCCGGGCCATGCTTGTTCATACCCGGGCCATGCTTGTTCATGTCCGGGCCATGCTTGTTCATATCCGGGCCATGCTTGTTCATACCCGCTTTCCAGTAACGAAACTAGGACGGCGACTTATTGACATCTCTAGGTCCAATCTGACCAAGCTTCTTTTCACCCAATGAATCTAGGACAACACGGTTGTTTGTCTGTCGTTCGTGACCTTTGACCTACGGAATGCAAAGGTAACCAATGACCTAGATCGAGCTATAATTTTTTAAGGTCTCTCTCTCCCACCCCCCCCCCAACCCCCCAGTGAAAGCTTTGAAATCATGCTAAATAATTAAAATGTCGAAATTTAGATGTAAGCTGTCAAAGTTCCCGCATCTTGATTTAAGTGCCCTTTAATGGATTGGTTGCCTTCTGACGAAGGGTCAGTTTGTCGGACAGAGGCCTTTGCCAGCCAGGGAAACTAGATACAAATATTAGCATTGGTCAGGAACATGAACGAGCTATGAGGCCATGAACTAATACAATAAATATGATTAATGTCTGGAACGTATACCAACGGCATTCCACGGTTAGGATGGTAACAAAAAAAAAACAAAAGATAGAATTTAGAATTTTCAGATGTCATTTTCGATCAGTCTATTTAAATAAAAAATATTTTAAAAAATCAAACTAAAGCTAGTGATTTTTGCAAGTCACATGTTAGTGACGTCAAAAGTAATAGTCTTTTTTTTTTTTTTTTTTAAAACCCCATTTTGAAGGCTTGAAAGGGATGGCAATACATTTTAAATTTCTGTAGGCTCAAGTCAAGGTCGGACCACTACCATTCGTCTACGCCCTTGACTTTTTTGAAAGCAGTAAAACATATTCTGAGCCAACAATAATTGTGAGCAATAGAAATAATCGAGCAAAATAATCGAGCAAAATAATCGAGCAAAATAATCGAGTAAATCGTTGCACATGATGTATGCTAAACATATCAACGATAAGCCANTAAGTCGAATAATATTTAATTATGTAAACCTTTATGGTTTGATCTTTCTGAGCCCTTAAATCAATCTGACCTGTCAGGTTTCGTAATGACCATCAGCATATTTTTATTTCAACAAACATGCCTGACTTGGTTATTTAAAGCAAAGCAAAAGTTAACAAAATAAAAACAAAAAAAATACAAAATAATTCAACACTCTCACACCCCAAGAGAGTACCTACTATCTAAATTATGTGTTAATATAGTTCATATAATATATCTGAGAGAATCTTGAAGAGCTAAAACCGCACAAAGCATGAAAACGTGGCTTTCTTTTTTTTTTTCTGTCTGACCTATAGCGCCATGGGTGATAATTGCACTCTACACCCAGGCTAAAATTCAATCAACTATTTCCTACTGCAGAAGAGCGCAGCCATCTTAATTTAACTGGCGCGAAAGCAAGCTAACACTGTTGCGGTTTCGTATTATATTTGTACAATTATTAAATTATTAAAGGGACGTTTACAAGATCCATAGTTTGTAGTGTTTCGAATTTCCCGATTCTAAAAATGACTTAAACGGGGAAGGAGAGTGGAGCCGTGACCAGGGTTGCTCCTTTGCACGCCGTGTAAGCATATCCACATCCTTCACATGTGAAATCATAAATTGGGATAACGGCACGTGGTAGGGATGGGGTGGGATGCCCTCCATAAAATGTCTATAAATATTTATGTAACCAGCCGTTAAAAATCTCTCTCCCCCCCCCCCCCAAATAAATAAAAAAAAATAGGTCCAGTAATGGCTCCCATCTCGGAATGAATTTTAAACAGAAAAAGAAAACGGTTATAAAAGGGATGGGGTGGGATGCCCACCATAAAATGTCTATAAATATTTATGTAAACAGCCGTTAAAAATCCCTCTCCCCCCCCCCCCCAAATAAATAAATAAAAATAGGTCCAGTAATGGCTCCCATCTCGGAATGTATTTTAAAACGAAAAAGAAAACGGTTATCAAAGGACAACAACGGGTCTATTTATAAACTGGTGTGGGAAGAGGGGTGGAGGTGGTGGCTAATCCGGTACGCTTATTATTCTTTACATGGCTTATGTTTCATGTACATGGTGTGTGCATTGGGGTTTTTGTTCATTAGGGGCGGTAAAGTCAAGGACCTACCCTGGCGTATCCTACTCTAGCTGCTCTCTCCCCCCCCCACCCCCCAAATAAGCATGTTTACTAATACCCTAACCCTAACACGGGCTTGTGAATATCGCCTCCATGACTTGAGTTTCATCATTGTTTGGCCTCCTGGTCCTGTTTAGGCCTATATATATATATATCGTTTACCGCTCCAGAAACTTCGACTTAGACCTGGAGCCTTCGATAACAGTTGATAAGACCAACACCCAGAGGTCGCGGGCAACAAGCTGTGAGATAAAATGACGTTTGTTTTCAACAGCTGATACTCTCTAAACTAAGCCATATTTAAAATAGCTTTCATGACCCAGGGTGGTTCGCAGTTCTCAAATATTAAAAGTAGCCTCAAGTGAAACGAAATAGGACAAGGTTGGTTTGCTTTTTTTTTTTAGGTTTGAAGAACGCTATTTTAGAAAGGGAGACAACGTAATTTGCACATTACACTCCGGACAACTGGTTCTCAAACTTTGATTTAACTTTTAAAAGGTATTTTCAACAATTCGTCCGAAAAGCAGACTGAGAACCCTTGATGTTATGAAGAATAATTTTTTTTGTCCATAGTCCACATGCTAATTTACATGTAATTAACAAGACGTATTTTGTGCAACGTGAAAGAACCCGTTATATAAAACTATATCGCATGCAGTACGCTTCTATCGATCTTCTGTTTCCAATCAAACCGCCCGTCGGTGTCCCGTGTCAGATACATTAGGTCACCAGTAAGTGGCTATTTTATCTATACACCATTAAACACGCACTGATATATATAAATAATCAATTAAAATGTACTAAAATACAAGAGATTCAATAAAACATAACCAACATCCTCTTTTACAACTTGTTATTTGTTACCGAAGTATTATTTAATATATATTATATATATATATATTGGTTTGGATAGCTGCTTATTTCTCTGACTCACTATATAGCTAAGGAGGCGAACTTTTGTTTCCAGCGTAGTTTCTAGAGTTGATCGAATCTTTTAGATTGTATTCGTTGAACGTATTGCGAAATTTACGAATTAATAATTTTGAATAGGCAACGAAAACAAGATGGTGGCATCATGTAAAAGACCTATCGAGCCAATAACTCAGTCTTAATCCAAAATTCGCTAAAGTTCTTGCTTACCCAGGGCCATGGGCGCCCGCAGGTAGGGGCAAGGTGGGGCACTTGCTCCCCCCCTCCTGGATTGATTGGATAAAATTTTTTTAGACAAAAATAGACAAAAAATGTATTAAAGTAAAGAGAAAATAAAGAGAAAGTAACTAAGCTGATGTCCTGTCCGTTCGTTCACCATACAAATACGCTACAGTAAATTAATCCGTTCGTTCACCATACAAATACGCCACAAAAAATTAAAACTTTATTAAAACATTACTAACATTTTTTTGCCCCCCCCCCCTGGAAAGTTAATCGATTTTTTTGCCCCCCCCCCTAGAAAGTTTTCTGCGGGCGCCCATGCCCAGGGCCGAATTAATTAGGACCGCTGGGGGCCCTGGGCATAGCATATGAACTGACCAATAATTATGTACATATACGTCAATTTGCGGAGATCCGTATATTTTTTTTAATATCCGAAACTGACTTTATCGTAAAATTCCGTAAAAACATGGTTCAATGGTTCAATGGTTCAATGGTTCAGTGTTTCAATGGTTCAGTGGTTCAGTGGTTCAATGGTTCAATGGTTCAGTGGTTCAATGGTTCAGTGGTTTAATGGTTCAATAATTCAGTGGTTCAATGGTTCAATGGTTCAATGGTTCAATGGTTCAATGGTTCAATAGTTCAATGGTTCAGTGGTTCAATGGTTCAGTGGTTCAACGGTTCAATGGTTCAGTGTTTCAATGGTTCAGTGGTTCAGTGGTTCAGTTGTTCAATAGTTCAATGGTTCAATGGTTCAATGGTTCAATGGTTCAGTGGTTCGGTGGTTCAGTGGTTCATTGGTTCAATGGTTCAATGGTTCAATGGTTCAATGGTTCAATGGCTCAGTGGTTCAGTGGTTCAATAGTTCAATGGTTCAGTGGTTCAATGGTTCAAACATCGTTTGTAACTGAACGAAGCGGGACTTCTCAGAGTTTGTGGATCCCTATTGCTTGCTTTGATGTTGGACGATGATAATCAGGAGTCAACAATGACGATCATCCCTAAAAATAAGCTCAGGTTCTAAAATTCGATCACACCTTATGGTTATAACACATCGAGTCATTGTCACAGTCATTAGTCAAAGGAGCCAAAAATCAGCAGCAGGGCGAGAGACACATTTTTGAGGGACAAATTTCTTTTCAAGAATCTATCAAGAACCATGCTTTCCGGAGTCAAACCCGATTTGTGGCTGACTGGTCAACCACTGCACTAGTTGGGGGGGGGGGCGTGTTTGGGGAAAGCCATTCAGTGAACTCCCTTAGTCATAACGGGGACTTATTAGTTCGCATTTAGATTTGTGACTTCTGGGGGAGCACGCTGGTAAATTCGTACAGATTGGGGAACAAGAGAATTTTTTTATATCTTTCAGCCCCCGCAGTGAGAGAAAGAATTCGTCCCGAACGGGCCGATCCTAAGTATATGTGATGAAGAAGGTGGGGTGTAACATCCAAAATTTGTTAAGTTTTACAATAACATCTTTCTTGCAATAGTTCTTCAAGTGAAGGATGTTTAGTTGGTGTTATATTCCCAGCTTTCTTGATTAGTATGTTTATTCGGTGTTAAAAATATCAGCTTATTATTAATGGTGACACCTAAGCACTTAAATGCCTCTACCTTCTCTACACTTTGATTTTATATGTTGAGATCTGTAATCTGGCGTTTCCTCCTCCTGGAAATCAACAACCATTTCCTTTGTTATTAAGACATTCAGCTGGAGAAAATTTCCATCGTAATATAAATTTTCTTTTGTTTTTCTAAAATTGTTGTTGAAATTAATCCGCAATGTTAAAGGCGGGGGTTCATTCGTCATAAGAATATTAATACAGCGCAGGCGCGTGGAAAAAATGCGCGGTTTCGAGTCTTGAGGGACTGGGAGTACTGATTTGGATTCTTATAAAGTACCTTACGTGTAGGCATGTTTTGTCAAATTGTATCCCCCCCCCCCACCCCCTCCCCGCTCACTATTGCATTTTATAATGGATATATACGAAAAACTGTTCAATTTCAAACGCATTTAGTATTCTGGTCGAAAGTTCGCTTGATTTGTTGCTATTGCCTCATACACAAATAATTTGCGGATATGCAGACTTAAGATCATCCTAAATATTTATTTAAACATCAGTTGCTTTATAAACACCCCTCGACGACAGTCAACAATTTTAAATGACTGTCATGAAGATGTAGCAACTGGTTTCAAAGCCAGGCTATGAACTCTGTGTTGTTGTATCGTACGATTTTTGTCTGCGCTGAGCGTCACAAGGAGACTGGTCGGCAGCGAATGGTGTGATCCACCGCGCTGTATGTCGTCTGCTAGTACGGGAGTGAACTTTTCAAGTTTCGAGGACACTGACAGACGTGAGAGTATGTTTAGAATAATTAGTATACACGCCTGAACTATGCAGTGGCGGAGTTTGAGGGGGTGGGGGTGGTGGGGGTGGTGCTGGGAACATGAACGGGGGGGGGGTGGGGGGTGAAAAATATCCTAAATATCCACCAATTGATAATAGATGAGTTGCGTGGTTGGTGTTGAAATGATAGATGACATTGGGTATAACCCCCCCCCCCCCCTTTTTTTTTTTTGTTTTTTTTTGTTTTTTTTTTTTTTTTTTTTTTTTTTTTTTTTTTTTTTTTTTTTTTTTTTTTTAGATGTCTTTGGGTATTCCCTCCCCCCCCCCTTTTTTTTTTGTTGTGTTTGTTTGTTGTTTTTTTGTTTTGTTTTTGTCATGATTTATTCTTCAGCGTTTATTTATAGAGAAAACTTGTATACTAACCAATAGAATTCAATAGAACTCTTCTGATTTTTTCCGAAAAGTAAGAGCTTCGAATTCTCGACACTTAGACTTAGGAATTGAATGCCAGATGATCGAGATACGGTCATTAAATCACTTAGTTTCCCATCTCAAAACAATTTTATTGCAAATACACTAGTTAAAAAAAATTAAAAATTAGCATGCGATTTGCTTTCTTTGTTATTTTTCTGATACTTTAAACATGAGAGAGAGAAAGAGGTGAAATTTTGAAATAAAAGCCATATATAATAAAATATCATGGATATGAATCCACTCAATTGGTGATAAATCGATAGGAGGTGTGCTCCAGTCAGAGGCGTAGCGTGGTGGGGGCAGGGCGGTACAGATGTCCCCGGGCGCCAGCTAGTTAGGGGCGCCAAAATGTGATTTGATATTATTTTATTGATGAAAATAATGGGTTTGAGAGTTGAAAAAAAGAAAAAGGGGCGCTAAAAATGGATCTTGTCCCCGGGCGCGAATCTTGTCCCCGGGCGCCAAACACCCTCGCTACGCCACTGGCTCCAGCACATTTTAAAAAAAAAATGGGCTAAAACTCAGCGTGTGATTGATAGTGTTCCAGTTCACCATAGCACTGATGACAGTTACGGGATCATTCGTCTATGCCTATGCCACTCTCCTTACTATATAGATAAATGAGAATTAATTTCCGTCCACAGTAAGCATAACTTGTATAAACTTAATTCACTTATCTTCGTATGACCCTTTCCACACACTCCGGTACAGAATTGGTCTCAACTGTTTGACTGGGCAAATATACGAAACTAAGATTACCCAAAGAGTAAAAAAAAAAAAATAATAATAATTGAGACATTGAAACACTTAAATGCAGTAGCGAAATTGAATGCCAAAACAAACGGCAATTTTTAATTCGGATAACTTGGCCCCTGTGTTGTTACTGGGACAAAAAAAAAAAAAAGAGCTAACAAAAACCAACAGATCTACTAGATATGTTATCACGTTACTGCACCAAGAATGGCTTCCCTTGTCGGTTTATCTCCCTTGCATTGTACATGGTGAAAGTTACGCCAACAGAGTGAAGCATGGCGGTGTTTTCAATTACATTTACCAAACAGGCGGAAGAATAACGTAAAAGTAACACATGGGCATTCATGTTTTTTTTCAAATGGAAGACCTGCTATTACTACAACAAAGATTTTGCGTGCGACTCCGGCTCCACGACGCCATCGGTGCTAAATGCAAACATGAGAAGGGTCTTGGATGATCCAGTGTCAAGCAGCCCGAGACCACGTCCGCATAGTGCCACTAGTACAGTGGTTCTCAACCTTTCTAGTGCCGCGACCCTTTAAATACAGTTTATCTTGTCGTGGCGACCCCCTGCCACACAATTATTTTCGTTGCTACTTCATAGCTGTAAGGATATGTGTTTTCAGATGGTCTTAGGCGACCCAAAATGGGCCGCGACAAGTAGGTTGAGAACCGCTGCACTAGTAGTTCAGAAGTAATTCTCGCAGGTTGTGAGTAGGCCCAGTCTTAATAATTTCTACATATTGCGTAGGTTGGGGGGGGGGGGGGGGGGGGTGGGGGGTAAAAGTCCGGATTCAGCAT
>CAXITT010000029.1:1908357-1923442 GCA_964033795.1 Lymnaea stagnalis
GGGGGGTCGGAGGTCAAAGTCCTGATTCAGCATTCTTGATTATTCATGTCGTTATTATAATTCTGTCGTTATTCTACTGTGTTGTGTAGAAGTAGGGTTGCCATCCGTCCCGATATATCGGGACAGTCACCGTTATTGACCTTATAAGTAATTATCTTAGATAATTTTTTTAAACTTCATTTCTACACCCCCATCTCAGAGTATCCCGACGATGCCCCAGGTAGATATGGCTACCCTATGGCTAGAGACGGCGTGGGGGGGGGGGGCTAAGGAGGAATAAATCATATTGACAGCGTATAATAGGTGACAGCTGAAAGCCTATGATATTGACAGCATAATATGATATTGACAGCATAATATGATATTGATAGCATAATTTTGATATTGACAGCCTATGACATATACAGCCAATGATATTGATAACATATGAGATTGACAGCCTATGATATTAATAGCCTATGAGATTGACAGCCCATGATATCGACAGCCTATGATATTGACAGCCCATGATATCGACAGCCTATGATATTTACAGCTCATGATATTGACAGCCCATGATATCGACAGCCCGTGATATGCGACAGCATAATATGATATCGACGACCTATGATATTGACAGCAGTGGCGTAGCGAGACATCGTGCAGCCCGGGGCGTACTTGATTTTGGTTCTGGCAGAGTGAAACCTGGAAATAACGAATATTGAAACAGCACTGTTCCTGGTATATGCGCCAACTCGCAACGAAGGTTTTCAATGTTTATAGAAAAGTGCCGGTAAGCCACTTTAATCGGCGGTTGGGTATTGGTGGGAGGGGGGAGAAAAAGAAATCAAGGACGCAGAAGGCTCACGAGCCAAACTAAAGTGCGGAAATGGGAGTGTAGAGGGGTTCTTGAGCCCCCTGCCCCACACATTTTTAAAATAAATTCAAAATTCAAGGATTAATTTTTGCGCATACCTGAATTAAATTTTTTACATAAATGTACACTTAACTGATAAATGTACACTTAACTGATAAATGTACACTTAACTGATAAATGTACACTTAACTGATAAATGTACACTTAACTGATAAATGTACACTTAACTGATAAATGTACACTTAACTGATAAATGTACACTTAACTGATAAATGTACACTTAACTGATAAATGTACACTTAACTGATAAATGTACACTTAACTGATAAATGTACACTTAACTGATTGAGCAAAAGAGAAATTCTATTAAAGCTTGGTGTCCCTTGACCTGGTTGTGTTTATACAAATCTTTAATTTTTAAATTGTTATCAAATAGTAATGTTGTTTTATATTTATTTAAACTACCATAAAACCAGTTTTGCTAGATTGTTTAAACGTCTTCATTATTAAATGAATTTGGTTCAAATTTGCCATCGACACATAGGCCTACCGGTGCTTTAACGTCACCAAAAAAAACAAAAAAAACAAACAAAAACAAAAAAAGTGACGCAAAATTTGATCGTGTGAACTGAAAAAAATTAGAACAAACTTCCGTTCGATCAATTTTCCGTCGACGAAATTTCTTTCAAACAAATTCCCTTATACGCCCTGAGCTACATGAAGATTTGGGCCGCAGGCCCGTTCTTAGGCATACGCCTACTACGCATCCGAACGTGTTTTCTCCTCAGCTCGAGGGAGCTCCACTCCCGGACCCCCCCCCCCTCAAACTACGCTCTATGCTTAGGGCCCCCCAAACTCCTAAGAACGGCTCTGATTGCCGGATGGCTCAAGAAGCGAGTTATCAATTATGACCGTTCTTAGGCATACCCCTACTCCGCATCCGAACGTTTTTTCTCCTCAGCTCGAGGGAGCTCCCCTCCCGGACCCCCCCCCCCTCAAACTACGCTCTATGCTTAGGGCCCCCCAAACTCCTAAGAACGGCTCTGATTGCCGGATGGCTCAAGAAGCGAGTTATCAATTATGGCTACTTTTTATTTTTTTTTTAAATATGCGAACATTGATGGGATATTCTGTTCCACGTTTTTTCTTCTTCTTTATAATTAAAATGTGTCATCGTACTGCATGCTCAATCCTTGAACCCACAGGGATCAAGGGACCCCAGCCCGAGTACTACAATCACCATGTGTGGACAGTGAGTTGACAGATGAGAGTCCCTATGATGGCTGTACCCAGCCACAACCATCCCAATCTATGGACAATGAATAGACAGCTATGTGTCTCTATGTTGACTGTACCCAACTGTGGAAACTTTATCCCCACCTACATGATGGATCCCTAAATTGACAACATGCATGTTAAATTGAGAAATCCATGCAGTATTTTTTTTTTTTTAAATCATTCTTTTACGTCAGTCCTATAAATTAGGGCCCATACCTTAGTTTTACGTCAGTCCTATAAATTAGGGCTCATACCTTAGTTTTACGTCAGTCCTATAAATTAGGGCCCATACCTTAGTTTTACGTCAGTCCTATAAATTAGGGCCCATACCTTAGTTTAAATCAGTCCTATAAATTAGGGCCCATACCTTAGTTTTACGAAAGTACAATAGTCCGCACACCCTAACATTTAGGTCTCGCCTGACACTTGTTGCACTAAAGACCATGTCAAGTACCCAGGGAGCGAGATATCAAATCAAGGCCAAAGTTCTTAGGTCAGCCGATCTGAGGCGGGGCCATAGTAAAGTATTCTAGAATCAAAGAGGCATGCACCTATTTTTAAAAAGAAAACAGACACACACACACACACTGGGTGGGAATACGAACATTTGTGGGGATTAACGTATTTTAAAATACGGGGGGTCTGTGATCGTTAGACGCCGTAGAAAGAAAGAATTCTGACAGGTACTCGCTTGTTAATTAGAGCGAGACCGCATGATTCGATTTCATGTTGTGCCCGGGCCTGTTCAGAGAGGCTACCTGTTGCCCCTGTGGGCACTGACCCGGAAAGGCGTAGCGGATCACTATTCTTTAAACATTGCCGAGAGCAGGGGTAGCGCCGAACGGTTGTAAAAGTGTAAACAACATACTCATACTCCAGATCAGATTATAATCATTGTTTTGTTTTTTTTACTGGTAAAATTGACTTTAAAAAAAAATGATCCGCATTACAAATCCACCCTTACGAGGCGATCTTTAACTGTGTGGAAATGTTTAATATTTAGATCTAGAATTAGGGGGGGGGGCAGAGGCGTAGCGAGGGTGTTTGGCGCCCGGGGACAAGATTCGCGCCCGGGGACAATATCCCTTTTTAAGCGCCCCCTTTTCTTTTTTTTTCAAATCTCAAACCCTTTATTTTTACCAATAATATAATATCAAAGCACATTTTGGCGCCCCTAACTAGCTGGCGCCCACGGAATCTGTCCCCCCCCCCTGCCCATCTCTCGCTACGCCTCTGGGGGGTGTAGGTAAGAGAGGGAGAGTGGAGAAGAGAGTAGTTGTTTAGGGTAAGGTAGGAAGGAAGGTAAGTGGAAAGAGAGCAGGGAAGCTGAAGGCAGAGGGGAAAATACGCCAGAGGGAATGGGGGTTGGGGGAGGGGGAGGGTAAAGTGATATGAAAAGTAAAACCATATCAGAATATTGATGAACTGCCACTTTAATTATAAAAGGTTGAAAATTGTTGCTGACAGATCTGAGATATTAGGACACAAAGAAAAAAAAAATGGCATTAAAGAAAATTCGGAGTAAAAAAATATGAACTAAACTTGAAGGCTACTTCATTAATGAGTGTCCTAAACTTGAAGGCTACTTCATTAATGAGTGTCCTAAACTTGAAGGCTACTTCATTAATGAGTGTCCTAAACTTGAAGGCTACTTCATTAATGAGTGTCCTAAACTTGAAGGCTACTTCATTAATGAGTGTCCTAAACTTGAAGGCTACTTCATTAATGAGTGTCCTAAACTTGAAGGCTACTTCATTAATGAGTGTCCTAAACTTGAAGGCTACTTCATTAATGAGTGTCCTAAACTTGAAGGCTACTTCATTAATGAGTGTCCTAAACTTGAAGGCTACTTCATTAATGAGTGTCNAAGGTTAATGGGTTTTGAATGGGTCAAAATTACCCCCCCCCCCCACACCCCGACCCCGGGTCACTGGTTAAAAAACGTAGGCCTATATCATGTAACAAGGAAAGAAAGGAACAGTGCTGCATTTCTGTTTAATTATTTATTTATTGCACATGACTGCCGACGAATTCAGTGGAGTCTATTTCGTCAACAAATGTGAAAAGAAATCAAAGTAGTGAGTATATTTTGATTTAATTGTGATACGTAATATTGGCAAAAAAGTTTTTTCATTTCATTGTTTGGAATAATAATTAAAAATATCATTTAGTTAGGGATGTCCCCCTTTTTATGGTGACACCCCATGAGTCTGCACCCCTCGCCACGCCCATGTAAGCTAAGCAGCAAGCAAGCAAATGCAATTTTTTTAAAAAAGAGTTCTGCCAATAGCATGACATAAAAGTGCTTGGGCTTGTTTCTGATATTGCGACTGGAACCAGGTCAGGTTCCATGGAATCCCGCTATCATATATCGCGTCTTTTCAACAACGTATCGCGCGGTGGGGGGGGGGGCGGGGGGTAGAACAATTGTAAAATGTGTAATGTGATTAGGCCTTTAATGAAGACCCAAGGCATGCATACAATAATTATAAAACAATATAAACAATGCCGGCCTTCGTTGTAAAAATGTGTAATGTGATTAGGCATTTAATCAAGACGCAAGGTGTACAATATAAGCAGTGCGCGCCCCGGTCTCGTTGGTTCACTCTTGCAAAATTGTTTTAAGGCGCCCCTTTCAAATGAGAAAATGAGCACAGTATATACTGACATGCAGGTTGCACTCTAACCAAAAAAATAATTTAAAATCTGGGGTGCGACCCAGGGGCGTCATTTCAGGATTTTTTTCGGGGAAAAAAAAAAGGGAGGGGGGCAAAACCAAAACTATGTTGGCTTGTTTAAGTTGTTTAAAACCAAAACTATGTTGGCTTGTTTAAGTTGTTTAAAACCAAAACTATGTTGGCTTGTTTAAGTTGTTTATTACTGGAGGCGCCAAGATAGATAGCAATTTAAATAAAACCTGCAAATTTAGGGGGGGGGGCAAATGCCCCGCCTGCCCTTCCCAAAATGACGCCCCTGGTGCGGCCTGTCCACTCGACATCAAATGGAGTCAAGTGTTATTCAGCGTGGAGTTGTCATTTCAAAGAAAAGTTGGAGAACCGTTATCTTCCTCGCCCCAGTTTACGCTCGAGCAGAGGGCAAGCCTTTAGACACAGTTTTTTTCGTGGTGGGTAAATGAAAGATCAAGTACCCGTAGTTTAGGAGTATTGTTTTTTCAGTTTTCGAATTGTTTTGAAAACATTGTTTTTTTTTTTTGCGCTTGTTTAAAAACTAATAAGTTACATTTACGTTTAACAAAAAATGTGGGGGTTGGGGGTGTGGCATGTCAGAGGCCCGTGATGGTCCTAATCCCGCACTGTAGTAAGCCCGTGTTGTCAAGCTTGGAGTAACAATCAAAAGTAGTTTCAAACGCTTTTATATAACATGAAACTGGAACCTTTGTACGTTGTTTTTTTTAGGGTGGGGGGGGGTGGGGTGGGGTTAAAAACAATCCCTACCACAAACACCATAAGATAAAGTCTTGCTAGAGCAGTGGTTCTCAATCGTCCTAATGCCGCGACCCTTCAATACAGTTCCTCATGTTGTGGTTGGAACCCCCCCCCCACCAACATACGATTATTTTCGTTGCTACTTCATAAATATGTATTTTCCAATCGTCTTAGGCGACCCCTGTGTAAGGGTCTTTCGACCCCCCAAGAGGTCCCGACCCACAGGTTAAGAACCGCCTGGCTAAAAGGGTCGAATTGGGTACCAAGTTTCAACAAAAAAGAGCAGTGGTTCTCAATCGTCCTAATGCCGCGACCCTTCAATACAGTTCCTCATGTTGTGGTTGGAACCCCCCCCCCCACCAACATACGATTATTTTCGTTGCTACTTCATAAATATGTATTTTCCAATCGTCTTAGGCGACCCCTGTGTAAGGGTCTTTCGACCCCCAAAGAGGTCGCGACCCACAGGTTAAGAACTGCTGTGCTAAAGGGGTCGAATTGGGTACCAAGTTTCAACAAAATGACACGCTGGTGTATTTCTCCATTACGTTCAATCTAGACCTACATAAGAATAACATTAAAACAATCCGTTTACTTGTCAATGAATTTGTTCAAGCACTCCGGCTTTTAAAAAAATGTTTAATTTTAACAATAACAATTAGTGGTCAGTGAGAAGGTGTTCATTATTTATTTAAAACCACGACATTGACATCTACGGGTGTAGTACTCTCCCCTGTGAGCCCACCCACATTTCCCAAAACCCCTCTCACGGGCCTGATATAGCGACAGAGACCTTCTCGACTTAGCTGAGTTGAAATTCCTACTCTAGTCATGGAACTGCGGTGCTGGCACTTAATTTTTACGCATATAACTATCACAGTCACCGGTCTCTAATTCAATTTCCTCTACTGGTACTGGTACCCGTGGCAATCCCGATAATCTGCTAAACAATTTTAAGACACAGATTAGAAAAATACAACGGCAACTCTGTTATGTTTTCATGCTTTTTTTGTGTTGCAATTTGAACACATCAGTTTAACAATAGATTAAGCTAAACGGTTCTATGACCAAGTTCCCGGTACTAAAATGATCCAGATATTTTTTCAGCTAGCACTTGTACGATTTTTGTTTATTACGTTACGAAATCATCTGGCCATGGACTACTTTCTCTACCAAGACACGCAAAGAGAAATGATTATTGGATGAATGAATGTTTTGATTGGCATTATTATTGTTATACTCCTGCACATGATGATTCCTACCACCCCCCATGTAACCCACTTACACACCGCTGAAGGGCTGTTCGAAAACCCAGCCCCCCCCCCCTCTAGATGTCGTCTTTTGCTTGCCACTGCAATATTTCTATCGATTAGTTTTTATAGTTGCTAGGTGTCTGATTTTCAACCGGACAGTCCTGGTGGTTCAGAAAAAGAATACCGGACACATGTCTATACCTGGAATATAATACTTTTGCCCCCCCCCCCCTCTTTTCCCCGCAGAGAACGTGAATTTTAAGTAATTTAACAAGTGTAATATCATTTAAGTCAGTGATTTAATTTGCTAAGTGAATGCGCCTACTGTCCTGGTTAAAAGTAACCCCCAGACATTATTTGAGGGTACATAGCCACTGGAGTGAGAGCCACTCCACGCCAAATAGATAAAATATGCGAGGTGTGGTAAACTGTATGGGAGCACGTAGCATACACCAGACAACCGGTAAATATTTAGAGGTCACACCCGGTTGACTCGGGCAGGAATGGGTAGCATTACCTATTTTACGGATGCTATTTGGGGGCCGTTCTTCTGCACCAGCGTATCCAGTAGTTGTATAGGAGTACTACTTCAGAGGACACATAGGTACATTCTACAGTAATCCTGTTGTTTTCCCACTAATAAAATATCAAGTTGTTTTAATAGTAATAGTAGACATCGTCAAATGTACTGGTAACAAAGTTTCAATATCCAATCCCATCTATTATTTCATGTTTCCAGCACCTAACCGTGCATGCATAAATACTCAGCAAATACAAAAACTCTGTTTGGTATGAAATTTTAATTTTATTAGATACAAAAGTCAGGAACACATTTCTGTATCTAAATTAACTCACGAAAAAANCAACAACAACAGTTAGCCGAACTAACACCAATGCGAGAACAAAAACTCTGGTCTAATGCACCACAGGAAAACAGTGCATGGCAAAAAGAAAAAAAAAAAAAATTCTATTTAAATGTACAGCACACCATGTACACATATTTCAGTTTTCACTCAGTGAGGAAGAAAAAAAAAAAAAATTGATTCAGAGAGCACACACTTCTTGTTTTAACCCCAAGATTTTAAATGCATGTTTAAATCATCTTAGAGATTGAGGTGATCCAGTTACTTTTGAAACAAAGAAACTCATAGAGCTCAATTCACAAATACAACAAAAAAAAAAAAAAAAAAAAAAAAAACAAAAAAAACAAACCCCAAAAAAAAAAAAAAAAAAAAAAAAAAAAAAAAAAACAAAAAAAAAAAACAAAAAAAAAAAACTCAAAAAACAAAATAAAAAAAAAAAAAAAAAAAAAAAAAAAAAAAAAAAAAAGCGATAGGGCGATACTCCCATTACTTTTGAAACAAAGAAATACTAGAAGTTTTCAAAGTTGGTAACAAAACGAAAGGTAAGTTGAACAACAGCTTACCATAAATAACAGGTGAAACAAGCATGCGGTCAGTCGCGGATCACCTAGTGTTTATACCTGTACAGTTAAAAAGTATATACAATAAAATCCACTCTTACACAAAGATCTGCCGGTTTCAAAACTATTCAAGACCATAATACAAATCAGAAATGTTAAAAGTCCACAACCGCAAGGAAAAAGAAAAGATAGAATTTTTGGTTAATTAAAATAAAGAAATATTTTCTCTTTCTGAAGCAAAAGATTATGATAAAATTTCTTACTCCACACAAGCCAATAGGAAAATGTACATCTTCAAACATAACTAAGACAAAAAGGTCTTCTACCGGGAAACATTGAAATTCTGCCCACACTGTCAAACAATGTGTGATAACTGATAAAAGCTCCAATACAAAATTAATTGTGTGTCATAAGTATGAAGGTGCTCAAGAATTTTTAACCCATAGTATGTGAAATTAAAATATGCTCACTTACATCATATCAATGTAACCAGCAAGACAAACAAATTGAAATTCAAAGGAACTAAATTACTTTAATTTTCTGACACATAAAATGAGAATTTAAAAAAATAAAATAAAAATAACCTTGTACAACTGAATAATTTATCATTAAATACTTTACTTAATAAACTTAATCATTAGTAATTTAGTGTACTGAAATAATGAGTCATTAGCCAATTTAACTGATTGCACATAATTCAATTGGAGAACTTTTATTTCCAGGATAATTTCCTGTGTACCCAGTAGATTTACAAGGCATATACCTAGTTCCAAATGCTTTCCAAAAACAAAACGAAAAAGAACTAATCCTCATTTAGGTATAAGCAACTCATCGAAGTTAAACCAACATGTGACTTAAACTTTATGTGATGAAAGATAAAACAAAAACTTTAGCAGCTTTCAATAACATAATAGAAAATAATTTTAATATATTTTAATTGAGTTTAGAAACTAATTCATTAATTAAAAAAGGTTAAAAAAAAAAAAAAATTGGTTCTACTTTTACTAAGTATTATTAACCATGAATGAAACAAAACAATTACCCTCTCAAAAAGGATTTGTAAAAAATAGAAAACAATCATATCTGAAAGCTATATCACACAAGGGAAAAACAAACATGTATCCCTTTTTAAGTGCAAATAATTGATCCTTAAACCCTATCATTAAAATCAAAATTTTGAAAAGAAAAGCTCAATTGAAAATGAGTCCAAGCTACAATATCTGAAGTCCTTCAATAATTTCTGTGAAACAGATAACTGGAAAGGGCAAAATTCCATAATGACTTGACAAATTTGATTTTGAAAAAATTGCAAATTGATCATATTAATACTTAACAAAACAATAGATTTACCATAAAACTGTTGATGGATTGCAAATTAAGTTTAAAAAAAAAAGTATATTTACAAGCATAATGAGCAAGCAAGTGTTTAAAAAAAAAAAGTCAAGAGTAATTGGGATTTCTTTGATTTAATATGAAAAAGAGGGTAAAAAGAAATGGAATGGAGCCAAAGCTAGAAAAAAAAAAAAAAAAAAAAACACATGTCTATACCTGGAATATAATACTTTTGCCCCCCCCCCCCCTTTTCCCCCCCGAGAACGTGAATTTTAAGTAATTTAACAAGTGTAATATCATTTAAGTCAGTGATTTAATTTGCTAAGTGAATGCGCCTACTGTCCTGGTTAAAAGTAACCCCCAGACATTATTTGAGGGTACATAGCCACTGGAGTGAGAGCCACTCCACGCCAAATAGATAAAATATGCGAGGTGTGGTAAACTGTATGGGAGCACGTAGCATACACCAGACAACCGGTAAATATTTAGAGGTCACACCCGGTTGACTCGGGCAGGAATGGGTAGCATTACCTATTTTACGGATGCTATTTGGGGGCCGTTCTTCTGCACCAGCGTATCCAGTAGTTGTATAGGAGTACTACTTCAGAGGACACATAGGTACATTCTACAGTAATCCTGTTGTTTTCCCACTAATAAAATATCAAGTTGTTTTAATAGTAATAGTAGACATCGTCAAATGTACTGGTAACAAAGTTTCAATATCCAATCCCATCTATTATTTCATGTTTCCAGCACCTAACCGTGCATGCATAAATACTCAGCAAATACAAAAACTCTGTTTGGTATGAAATTTTAATTTTATTAGATACAAAAGTCAGGAACACATTTCTGTATCTAAATTAACTCACGAAAAAAAAAAAAAAAAAGCATGCATAAATACTCAGCAAATACAAAAACTCTGTTTGGTATGAAATTTTAATTTTATTAGATACAAAAGTCAGGAACACATTTCTGTATCTAAATTAACTCACGAAAAAAAAAATAATGGATTGGAAAAAAAAAATTACAAAAAAAAAAATAAATCCAGTAGGAATCACTTAATTACTGTATGCTTGTATCAAAACTGGAAAAATAATTTAGCCAACAAGAAATTACATCTCTCCAGCTGAGTCAGGACATTCACAGAGGTATTCAACAACAACAGTTAGCCAAACTAACACCAATGAGAGAAAAAAAACTCTGGTCTAGTGCACCACAGGAAAACAGTGCATTGCAAAAAGAAAAAAAAAAAAAATTCTATTTAAATGTACAGCACACCATGTACACATATTTCAGTTTTCACTCAGTGAGGAAGAAAAAAAAAAAAAACAAAAAAGCCAAATACAAAAAAAAAAAAAAAAAAAAAAAAAAAAAAAAAAAGCGATAGGGCGATACTCCCATTACTTTTGAAACAAAGAAATACTAGAAGTTTTCAAAGTTGGTAACAAAACGAAAGGTAAGTTGAACAACAGCTTACCATAAATAACAGGTGAAACAAGCATGCGGTCAGTCGCGGATCACCTAGTGTTTATACCTGTACAGTTAAAAAGTATATACAATAAAATCCACTCTTACACAAAGATCTGCCGGTTTCAAAACTATTCAAGACCATAATACAAATCAGAAATGTTAAAAGTCCACAACCGCAAGGAAAAAGAAAAGATAGAATTTTTGGTTAATTAAAATAAAGAAATATTTTCTCTTTCTGAAGCAAAAGATTATGATAAAATTTCTTACTCCACACAAGCCAATAGGAAAATGTACATCTTCAAACATAACTAAGACAAAAAGGTCTTCTACCGGGAAACATTGAAATTCTGCCCACACTGTCAAACAATGTGTGATAACTGATAAAAGCTCCAATACAAAATTAATTGTGTGTCATAAGTATGAAGGTGCTCAAGAATTTTTAACCCATAGTATGTGAAATTAAAATATGCTCACTTACATCATATCAATGTAACCAGCAAGACAAACAAATTGAAATTCAAAGGAACTAAATTACTTTAATTTTCTGACACATAAAATGAGAATTTAAAAAAATAAAATAAAAATAACCTTGTACAACTGAATAATTTATCATTAAATACTTTACTTAATAAACTTAATCATTAGTAATTTAGTGTACTGAAATAATGAGTCATTAGCCAATTTAACTGATTGCACATAATTCAATTGGAGAACTTTTATTTCCAGGATAATTTCCTGTGTACCCAGTAGATTTACAAGGCATATACCTAGTTCCAAATGCTTTCCAAAAACAAAACGAAAAAGAACTAATCCTCATTTAGGTATAAGCAACTCATCGAAGTTAAACCAACATGTGACTTAAACTTTATGTGATGAAAGATAAAACAAAAACTTTAGCAGCTTTCAATAACATAATAGAAAATAATTTTAATATATTTTAATTGAGTTTAGAAACTAATTCATTAATTAAAAAAGGTTAAAAAAAAAAAAAAATTGGTTCTACTTTTACTAAGTATTATTAACCATGAATGAAACAAAACAATTACCCTCTCAAAAAGGATTTGTAAAAAATAGAAAACAATCATATCTGAAAGCTATATCACACAAGGGAAAAACAAACATGTATCCCTTTTTAAGTGCAAATAATTGATCCTTAAACCCTATCATTAAAATCAAAATTTTGAAAAGAAAAGCTCAATTGAAAATGAGTCCAAGCTACAATATCTGAAGTCCTTCAATAATTTCTGTGAAACAGATAACTGGAAAGGGCAAAATTCCATAATGACTTGACAAATTTGATTTTGAAAAAATTGCAAATTGATCATATTAATACTTAACAAAACAATAGATTTACCATAAAACTGTTGATGGATTGCAAATTAAGTTTAAAAAAAAAAGTATATTTACAAGCATAATGTGCAAGCAAGTGTTAAAAAAAAAAAAAAGTAAAGAGTAATTGGGATTTCTTTGATTTAATTTAAAATGGAGGGAAAAAAAAAATGGAATGGAGCAAAAGCAAAAAAAAAAAAAAAAAAAAGAACACAACCCAAACGCACAATCTTCTTTTGTTTAACATCAAAAATCATCTGTAACAATGGCATAACATCTGCACACAGAGCAATAAATTAATTATCCTTAAAAGCATAGGTTTAAGTTAACAAGAACATATTAGATTTGTAGAAAAAAAAGAAAAGGACAAATACGTTTTTGTTAGTCAAGTATTAATATTAACAATAAATTTGGCAGTTAAACTTTAAGATCCAAAGTAGTAATATTGAAAATCCTTATTGGTGTATAATATTAAGTTATAGCAATATGATTGAAACCATTCGTGTGAAGAAAACTAAAATGATTATTGCAATATCACAAAGCAACCTTTAAAAAGTTATTGCTGTAACAATGTAACTATTGTACACTTCTAAAACTACAATCTACAGAATTTACCATGCAACACAAGGTGTCCTTATACCTGCATTACTTGTACAGACTCCTTAGTGTGATGCTCTTCATTAAATTTGTTCTACAAAAATATTAATTTAGCATAAATTATGTACTATTCCTGGACTTTAGGACTATTTCTACAACAATATTTTACTGAGAGAAAATAAATTGTTTAACAAAACTTAATATTGGTTTGAGTACTCTTAAGTATAAAACTTAAATTATTAATTATCTTTTTAAAAAATATTTATTTAAAATATTAGTATCAAACTAGGTGTTGTAATTGATCAGATATATTTTTGCAATGAAAGTGACCACATAAGATTATAGTTAAACTGTGTGCAAATAATTTCAATTTCACTGTATGTTAAATTATTACTATAAATATAGCTATGCACTTGTGTTTTCATTTAAGTTTTAAGCAATAAATTTTCCTTTTATGCAAGAAAACAGATATTTCTGGACAGTCATTTTTTTAAGTGTCTTTTCATGAAAATATTTACTTTTTTATTATAACATCTAACAATGTTTGATAAACTACACCAGTGTTCACAAACAATTATTTAATGTGGTACATGCTCAACAGATACGAATTTAAATAATGCTGATATTGAGTGATATGTATTTCTAAAACAATTTACAAGGACTAATTCGTGTATGTATGAAGAGCTGACAAGAATGAGAAGTAGGCACACATACACAATTGTATGTTCATTGACAAATTACAATGACTTAGACGTACCGGTACATTTTATACAGCTGAGCACCCTGGAAACATACATGTATACTGGTACTGTAAATTGCTTACTAGAATCTTCTTAGTGAGAAAAACTGTACAGTACAGTAATAAAAAAAACCTAACCTAACTGATCATTTTTCATTGACCCTAAGTCAAAACTTACTGAATAAAATGAACAAAGACTATCACATGATATCTGATTACTAGAGTGACAAAAAGAAACTGTGTTGAATCACATTAATATGTAGGCTAGTAATTTTTTTTTTTAGTACTGTTGTTTTAATTTGTGAGACCAGTATACTAACCCTTTTCAGTACCTGTACTAATCATGCATAGTGGCACTTGGGAAATTTCCAATTTCTTGGTACCGGTTTTAGCAGTTTATCACTGTCGTGTAAAATTTTAATGAGATACTTTGTTTATTATCTTTTAATGCATTATATTCTTCTACAGATATTAAAACTGATTAAACTTTTATTTGAGATCAATTCTGTAAGTGGTTAAATTAAATTGGTGAGTAAAGCAACTCAGAGATTGTAGTTTGCAAAGTAAAGAAAAAGAAAAGGATGGTTTTGGACTCACCAGAGTTTATTGAGAGATTTACTCTTCATGCCATTTCTCAAATATTGTAATTCATTAGCAATCTCAACTTCATACAGTCATAGAGTAACAGGGCATATAAAATACAACTACAATCACTCATCTTCACAATGCCTTTGTTCTTTAAAATGATACTCACTAATACACAAAGCCTAGAAAATTGTTACAATTAATGCAAGAAGAGCTGTTTCAGACACATTAACTATGCATCGTCATTAATGACAACTTTAGGTTAAAGGATAAAGCCCAGCATATTTGTTTTATCAAGATACAAATAAACTAAAGCAGTTATCTATATGAGTGGTGGAGTCATACAGACATTAAAGCAACAAAAAGAAAATTGATTTATACTGTACTGAGATACTCTACAAAATAAAACCATATAGCTATTTTCAGTTTACAATATCATCATGTTTGAATAAAAATCTGTGGAGAGTTGGTTAAACTGGTTATTATTATGGACCCATACATGAGGCATTCAAAGCAATAAAAAGTCAATCAGCTCCCGACAGTAGTGAACAATATAAATGATAACATTTAACAAAGAACTCTTTAGAATATTGTGAATACAGTTACCGGTATTCAAAAACTTCAAGAAAAAATCGACAACAACACTACAAACAATCTTACGTTAATGTATAGTCAATTGTGAATGAATGTCAATCAGTGGTGTAAATAGGATTAGTGCGCCCTGGTGCTTGCCAATAAATTTTGTGCCCCCCCCCCCTTCCCTATGAAAATAGAGAG
>CAXITT010000029.1:1923455-1947260 GCA_964033795.1 Lymnaea stagnalis
TTTTTTTTTTTACACCACTGATGTAAATGAAGTAATATGGGATATTGATGCTTCTAAAATAGGGACCGTAGTCTAACAAATGGACATTTCTATATGTGGGAAGCACTTAAATTAAACCCTGAAATTTCACTGAAATAAAGTAAAAACAATCAATAACATTTTAAATGTATCAAGTGATAACAAAATCAATCAGTCCAAGTTTACAATAGTCTACAACAAAACAGTTAAAATAATGAACAAAAAGACAGTACATGTGATGAAAAAAACCTAACTTTTGAGTTTTAATAATAACATCCCGAGTCTATTAAAAAGAAATCCACGAGGCTAGAACATGAATTAAAAATAAACCTATTTCATATTTCTTTAGGCTAAAGAATTTAGGAGAATTTATCATTTCTGAGCTGGTAGGTATTCTTGTTGATATAGAAAGTGAAAAAGGGCTGAGCATAAGGCAACACTAGGTAAGGTACCGGCAGTAACCTTGACATTTAAACTTTACAAGTTAAGTGTAACTCAACAGTACAAGTAAAGCTGTCGTCAGAGCAAAAACATTTTAGCATCAAATGAAAATTTAAAATAAAAAGGCAAAAGTAGGCCTATTAACTTCACTTGTGTAGCAATGCAAATGTCTTTCTAAGCTCCATTCCATCAGAACTGTTAAAATGCCCTTCTTAGATTATTCTGACAAAAGTCAACAAGAATATGAAGCTTCAAGAGTTCAATATCAGATGACAATACATATTTCTGAAATCCCATCAAGAAATATACACCACCTATGCAAACACACAACAAGGAATAATATACTTTTGTCCAGCCTGTTCCTGGAAAAAGTTGCAACAACCAGCTAAAACTCAATCAATGTAAGTTTTAGATGGTTTCCTTTTTCAGTTAGTGTAGTCCGAATGAGAAAACCGTGTGCCTATATTTATTAAGCTGCTAAATGTTGACTGTTATTAATCACCCTTTTGTCGATAAGCGGATTTCGAGAGGTATGTAGTAAAGAAGAATTGTGCAAATAAAACAAAGTATGTAAAGTACATTACTGAGGAGTACAACAAGTTTTCATAGCTTTGTTGACAAAATTCACCTCTGCCTTTAATTTTGTAAATCCAGATGTTGATCAGCACTCCAATGATCATCTGTGTTAACTGTAATGATGTTATAACCATGTTCACAAATTTAGGGAAGCGAAACTGTAGGGCCCTTAGAGCATAGTATGAATACATAAATCCATGTACTGTGTAGTTCATCACCATAAACCATCTTCCTGGTGCAGTGTGATCCGTGTAGCTATACCATACATAAATCAAAACTGTGATATGGTGGTACCAATGCAGAAATATAAGAGGTTGCTTTCTTAAAACGATGAAGACAGTGTCACCAAGTTCATAGACTTTGGACACAGTGAACAAAAAAGACCAAAAACTCGTGACCCCCTTGAAATACGTTGGAACACAAACAGAATATTGCAAACCATGGTTTGACAACACAGAAATCAGTTCAGGCCATGTCCTAATTGCACCTGCTATGCTGAATATAGCTAAAATTCCACTCCATAGCGCTAAAAATGGACGTAATTCATACTTCGGACGTCTTTTCATCAGAAATTGTCCCCCGAAAACAACGAGAACATAGACTGCTGAGTACACGAAACTGTCTGTCCATCTTTCCTGCATATAATTCAGAAAATTTCGTTCGTGCCATTCTTTTTCAAATTGAAACACAATGCTGTAATTGTGTTCTCCGGGTTCCATAATTCGAACCACGTGCCCCGAGGAATACGTCGGAAGATATGGAATTGAAATTAGGGTTATATTGATGCCAATGTCCACAGCAAAGTCCTGACATGAGTTAATCACGGAAGTGCCGACGCTAAAATAATGTCGGTATGGTGATGTTAGTAAACCGATTGGTCGTTCCGATGAACTGAGTGCTGATAGCCAATGAAATTTACTGTAACAAACTGGTTTAGCATGGCGACCTAGACAACGGGCGTGGAATGAGGATGCCACATTGGTTCATTTAACAATATAATACTTGAAACTAACCAAATGCTTTCATCATCACTTAATTGAAATGTGTAGTAATTATATAATTTTAAAAAATTGATCAGATTAAATTCTTATATAGTTTAGCCTTATTTTAAGAACACTGTTCTGTATGACAATGGCAATTTAATTTTACGCAAGACGAATATTATATGCTAAATAAGTTCGATGAAATTAATTTTAAAAGATGTAAAAATTATAAATTTTCAAATATAAAAAGTAATTTTGACAGTTTTGCATAAAATAATAATTTATAAAAATTGAGAACACACATATAAATTACCATTTTTTAAGTCAGAACAAAGACTTAATGCTATAATAAGCTATTCCTGTTGATCTTAGTAGAAAACATGGATAAATACTTCTTTCTATAACACAATGAAATGATTATTAAAAATCAACTATTTAGTTAATAAAAATCAAAGAAAATATATTTGGCCACATTTCTTGACAAAAATATATTATTATAATAATACTATATTCATTAACTCTTTAAACAAATGAAGTAAAATTAAAGGAAGAGTGTTTTAAAAAACAAAAATCAGTAATGAAATAAACACTCTTATTATGGAGGGAAACATTTAAACAATAAGTATACACATTTATGAGAGCAGCTAGAATAAAAGTGAATTGAACTTCAGATTTTTCCATTATTGTTTTTTATAAAATCAATGAATAGCAACTCTTAAATAAAAATTAGCAAAACAGGAAGTCGATGCTGTTACTGTTGTTATAAATGTCGAAGAGGGCAATCTAACTAGAATAAATATAGGCCACTATTATGGAGCATTTTGTTACTAACTGAACATGTTATTATCATTTAAATAACGGAAGATAAGCCTCCAGAACATGGGTAGTGTTTTGTGGAAATGTTTAGCATTATGGTTGAATTCTGAATGAACGAAGTCCAAAAAGTTAATTAAAATTAATTTTATTTATTTATTATTTATTTATATTTATTTACTCATTTAGTTATTACAGTACAATTGAATATTGAGTAAATTCAGAGAAAGCGGCCCGCGTTTATTTCCATGCGCGCACTTTTACGTCTTAAATCGATCCCTATGCCTAACTTGAACCCTAAATCGATCCCTATGCCTAACCCGAACCCTAAATCTATCCCTATACTAAGCCTAACCCGAACCCTAAATCTATCCCTAAGTCCTAAGCCTAACCCGAACGCTAAATCGATCCCTATGTCTAACCTTAACAAAGTCAACGTGGGCCGCTAAATCTGAAACAGCCGAATATCGAATTATATTCATAATATTTCCTTGCCTTACGAAAAACAACTGTAAATTAGTTTTCTGCTAGTTTTAAATCCTTGCAGAGTTACGTGCCCCTTGTTCAACTTTATGTCTACATTCTCCATCAGTTGCGATTTTCATGATAACCACTGTTTAAAGCATCCAATTATCTACAAGTATGGGCAAATAAAAATTCCTCCCAACCTACCCCAACAATTTTATTAAATCTTCAAACAGTCATCACATGGGTGTTTCCTCCCTGGATACCTGGTCTCCCTTGTGTTACAGAAGTACCTACCTAAGTTTAGGCCTGAAATTATAGTAAACAAAAAGTTGAAAAACATATGATACGGTTGGTAGAGCAAGAAGCATAATACGCATTGGGTAGAGCATGAAGCAACCTAAGTATAATAATACACGATAGGTAGAGTAGAGCATAATGCTTCCTTTCTCACATATGGACAGGCTTTTGGGATGAAAGTAGTCTTTGTCTCAAATAAAAAAATAATTAAGTTACAAAGTTGGGTAATCGACCACTTCAATGTCGGATATTCAAAAATTGTGTTTTTACTGGTTTCTTGTATCCCTGCGCTCATTGTCCATTCCACATTCTGGTATACTAACTCTCACTGCTCTCATTCTTAACAAAGACTCTTAGTGATTCAAACACCTTGACAACATTTATTCAATTTTTTTAAAGATTAAGTTGTTATCTGTTGACAATAGCATGTCTTCGGAAGGCGATTACAGGAAGTGGCAAATTTATTGAATATGCACATTGCCACAATAAAAAATTGAACCCTGGGGAACCCCAGTTATTGCTAGGCCTAAACTCGCCCCCACCCAGTCACAGCAAAAATATAAACATGTGCATAAATAATATTAATAGTAGCCCTGCCTAATCCTAATACTATATTAAATAGGGCCTAGTTTAATTTGCAAAAAAATTAAATTTTAATTATATTTAATTATTTTATCAAGATAAAACATTTTTAAAAAGAGTAGCCCCATTTTAACAACTGTTCATTAAACAAAGCAAGTTTATGTCCTTATTTAGCTGGCTTAAGGGGCATATATATAAATGAAGTCAGGCTATTTGGCAGAATTCGGACCCCAACTCATCATATGTAGACACAAAGTGTAGACACCCACCCTCATAATATCATAATATTAATAAATTATTTGGGACACCCCCCCATGATCATTTAGTAATTTAAACTTGGGTTCATTAAATTGTTTAAGTTGTTTCATTTTGCTACATTAATCATAATCCATTTGTTGTTAGTTTTTAAAGTGCGTTGTTGACTTCAACTTAGCATTAAATATCTAAATTATTCTCAGCTGATTACCACCACCCCGTTCTTTGCATTTTCTGGATTAAAAAACTTTCAAATGACTTATAAAATGAAATTTTTTTTATTGTATTTGCTAAGGAATTTTTTTAGGATCTTTATAATTTTTCTTTCAGCAATGGCTACAAGGTTTTCACTCTTCCTAATTTTTCTTGTTGCACAAATGGTGAATTCGTTGGAACCATTTATAGAAGCACAGAATGAAGCACATTGTTTGGAAGAGGCCTGTACCAGTACTTCAGATTCCTCTCCTTTGCCTTCTGATAAATATATTGGAAAGCTAGTTATAGAATCTCCTCAAGATGCAAATGATTTACAGTCTGCAAAAGCTGAATATCTTGATACTGTCAAAAACTCTGATTTAATTTCTGAAACTGTTGAAACTATCTTTGTAGAAAGAAGTTCTGATAATATTGTTTCTGAAATTGAAGAAACCCAAATTAATGGACAAATTAATAAAATATATTCTGAATTGTCAAATTATGGAGAGGAGTCCATACCAGCTTCTTCAGTAAACAGCATAGCTTATGAAGACAATGGAAATATTCTAGAAAGTGATTTTTCTGATCATCCTAAACTTGGTATTTTCCTTCCTGGACAAAAAGAAAATGCAGGAGAAGAGAAATTAGTGGATGAGCAAGAGGCTGAGCCAGCACCAACAAAGCGAAGGTTTTTCCCCCTCCTTTACACATTCAGAACATTGTTTAATTCTCTTTTATCTGAATTCGGGGATGATGCTGCTGGACAGCAAGAAGGAGCTTTTAATGCGTCAGAAACTGCAAATGGAAGCAGAGCAGTGCATGATAAGTTAAATAAAGACTTAAATTCAACAACTAATGGAACTGACTCGAGTAAGAAAACTAGGTTTCAGTGTGCTGTTAAAAACATAACAGCAAATGCTACTGGAGAGGTAAATATGAATAGTTTTCTTTACCTGTGAGTTATATATTGAACAAATAAGTACTAAGATAAAAAGAGGTGTTGTTTTTTTGTAGTTTATTTGATGATAATAGTACATATATTAATTTAAATTAAATTAAATCCTTCTGCTAAACTAATTCTGCTGAACTATAACTATTCACTATAGTTGGATTCGGATTGATTGAGACATCAAATATTTAGCATCTTCTTCTTCTTTCCCTTATTTGTTCTTAGGGGTGCATGTGCCATTCACAAATTCTTTCTAGTTATTTCTGTCTTTTGAGAAATATTCTTTAAATCTCATTTCACTTCTTGCTGGTTCTCTCACTCTGTCTGTTTGAGGTACCTTATCCATTTGTTCTGTTGTCTTCCTATCTTTGTGTTTCCCTATGGATTCAATAACATATCCATGTTTCACATCAATAGAGTAGAACAGACTTATCATTTGAATTGAATAATTTTAATTGGTTATAATTACAAGGTGTTACTCAGTTTTGTTGTTTAATAAATACAATTTGTCCATTTTCCAGGTCAAAATAGTTAATAGTACAGAGCTGTTGGAAATATTAAATTTTAGCAAGAATCAAAAAGTTTCCACATGTGTTCTTGTTATGTTTTATGCTCCATGGTGCCACTTCTGTGCCCGCACTGCACCTCATTATAATGCACTGGCAAGGGCATTCCCTCAGCTAGATATTTTAGCTGTGGATACATCTCATTTTAGCTAGTAAGTGAAATTTTTGCAATCAGAATTTATTATTTAAACTTCTTAAACAACGCTTACTGCCTACTCCATAATATTAAAGAAATTCATACACATCACCGTTATTGAATTTAGAGAGCATCTGGAAATCAATTATAAAGCAAAACTAAACACAAAAAGTTGTGATGTTTAGTTTATGTGTTGCTTAGTTTATGTGTTGCCTTATGGTCAAGATGTGGTAGAAAACTAATATATTCTATGAACTAGTCCAGTGTCTCCCAGAATGTTTTAAGTGTAGACATATTTTCTGGTGTTCTAAAACATTGTGGTGGGGTTCATGGTGTCTGGTCTTAATTCTATTTGCCGTTATTTAATTTTTGTTAAAAATAATATATACCTGAAAATATATTATATATATTATAATATATACAAATTTCTTGGTTTATATTGGTTATAAAAATTACTTTTATATTATTATGGTTCCAAAATTTGTATCCAGAGTTATGCAGATACTCATATTTCTTAACATTTCACACAGCCTTAATGCAAGGTTTGGTACTGTGGCTGTGCCCAACGTGATGCTTTTTCATTCAAGATCTGCTGTACGATTTAACCACACTAGTCGTGTTCTTGAGCACTTTATTTACTTTGTGACTAATAATACAGGTTGGTTGAACAGAATTTTTGCTTTAAGCACACCCAAAATATCATATGAAAACTTTTATTATCTTTTCAGTATTGCTTAATATAAATTTATAAACATATACTTAAGTATTGATAGTTTCTTTTAATTATTTTTGTTGATAGATGCACACTTAAGTAGAGAGCTACCTATAATCCAATTTAGTGGAAGTTTATTAAAAAATATTTTTTTTTAGCATTCCATTTTGCTGTATTCCAATAATATTTGGAGAAGCACCAATATTTTTTAATTGAAAAAAAAAATAGCTTCTATAGTTAGATTTTCTCATTAAAAATTCCAATTAAATCCATTGACAGAACCCTCATATTTTAGGACATCAGAAATCATGGGATTTTACTAAATAATACTTTTTATAATTCATCTTATCCATCAATTGACTAGCCATGTTCAGTATTCATCAACTTAGTATAGTCATAAACAAAGTTCCATTTCATTTACACAGGTCTGTCTCCTGATAAAAATGTGAAGTTAGAGCCCACTGATTTTGTTGGGCCCTTACCTAGCGTAGTGCAGAGAGGCAGAGACTGGCTTCTTTGGCTCTCCTGGGCATTTGTCATCACTTGTTCTGTGTATGGATTTGTGAGGAGTCGGTACGGACAAAGTTTTATTTTACGCCTCAGGGTTTTATGGCAAGAGCATCAGCATATTGAATGATGGATGACTTCGTGCATTGAAAACAGCATCTGGCTGTTCACTGGTTTCACTGTTTTAAAATGTGCAAATGTTTTTATTGATAAGAGTACCTGGTATATGAAATAAATGTGCATGTTACTTTTGATTGGGGCACAGTCCTCGGTGATATGGAGTTTTAACAATTATTTGAGAAAATAACATATAGGATAAAGTGCTGAGAGAAGGTAAATAATTTGTATAAAAAAGGAATAAAATTGACAAAACGAATGTTTTTTGCATGTATGTGTGCTTATTTATATTTATGCCCAGAAGTGTGAATATGTACTTTTGAAATTGTCTAGGGCAGGGGTCTCCAAACTACGACCTGCGAGGCGATTTCATCCAGCCGCCGACGGTATTTTAATTTGCATGATAAAACATATGTTTACCCACAGAGAAGGAAACTTGTTGGATTTCACCGGTGCTAACCAGATGAGTTTCTGAAACTGGAGAACTTTGCCGCTAGTACAGGATCAGTGTTTGGAACAACTTATGTCTGTGAGCAAACATTTTCAAAAATGAAGTATGTGAAGTCAACACATCGAACGAGAGTGACTGATTAACATTTGAAAACAATTCTCTTGATTGGATGCAGCAATTTAAAACTAAACATTGATGAAATCTTGAAAGCCAAACGTCCGTTTCATTAATCTCACTAACTTTTTTTGCTGCTTATTTTGTGATATTTGAATATGTGCACACTAGGTTTGATGTAACTATCTTTTTCTAACGTCGCCTAACTTTTTACAAAATAAATATATTGGTTGTCTTTGTATTTTGTACATTGCACGCCAATCACCCATGATTAACATGGAACACTAAACTTAGTTTTTTGCCTTTTTTTCCAGAGCTTTTGTTCTGGCTTGCAATTATTGTACAGAATGATTATCCGGCCCGCACTTGTCATTTTTCCCGTTATCGGGCCCGCCGTGAAAAAGTTTGAAGACCCCTCGTCTAGGGCATTAATGAGTGAATTAATAATTTTTATATGTTGTGCGATATGGAAAATGAAGAGTAATTTTTAAAGTATTTTGAACTGTGGTTGTTCAGTTAGTACTAAAAAGTACAGTGAAATTCCTAGATTGATCATAGAAAAATAAAAAAAACAATCACACTGAGGATTTTTGAGTTAAGTTTTTAAATTAAATAACTGCTGTATGACAATATCAATAACTATAATTTTTGTGGGATTAGAAATGGATTTTTTAAAATTGCCGGATGAGCTATGGTTCATTTTTAGATGCATTTGTCTGTAGGTCAGCAGTTTCAGAGCTTAGCAATAATTTGATATTTTGAAATATATAAATATATGACGAGCTCCTAAACTTGCATGCTTTTCTTCATCTTTTAGCACAAAATAAAGATTTTCAAAGAAATTGTGTATTTTCTTCAGAATGTAGAAGATTAGCATGTGATCATCATGTGTTTAGAAATAACTGTCAATTTCTTTTTTTATCATGATGCCAGTTTAAGTTACATTTAATTTTTATTAGTAAAAGTATCCTAGCTGTACATATATCTTGGGAAATTTTTTGAAATTGCTTCTAAAAAGTCTGCTAGTGCAAGTTTAACTAAAAAAACATTAAACAAATGCCAGCAGGTAGTCGGACTAGGATTATCCATTAAAAAACATAAGTATGCGCTTAGGGCATTGGATAAAAAGGGGGCACCACAAAAATTCACAGAGAAAAAAATCTAGATTTTATTAACAAACTTTGAAAATATTTTAGTACCGGTACCCATAGAATTGCAGACCACATAATGTCTATCAATCATCTGAAAGTTTAAATTATTTTCAGGACAGTGATTAACGCCAACCTGGAGGGCATACATTTCCTGTTGCACTCTGATTAAATAGAGAATGCCTGGTAATTCAAAACTAAATTAACTAAATTTTGTTATGAACCAAGATGTCTCCCTGGATTTTGAACTTAAAAAAAGTTTTCTGCTGTAATGAAGGGGTTCGATGAAATCTTTGTACAAAGAAGAATTATGCTCTGTTCATAAATTCTAATGATTTAAATGAAACTTCTAGAAGAATGGATTATAAAATATTAGCATGATTAAATTAAAGTAAATATGCTATGAACTATTGACCCCCACCAGGTGTGCGATGCCATCTTACATTAAGAATTCATAAGCCAGCTCTACTGTTGTTGAATGATTCCAGCCTTTAAAAACATTGATGAGTTTATGGAGCACTACTAGCCTTCTGCTGTATTTGATCAATATTACATGGCATTGACACATTCAATGTGAAGTAGCTGCTGCTCCCAGAAACTTGTATTGTCAAGGACAATAAATTGATCACTGCATCATCAGGTGGTTGCCAGTGAAGTGAATTTTTATTCTCTAGAACTAGAACAGCATTTCCCAAATACTGGCTCACAATGAAAGCAAAAATAACAGTTCACAAAAAAAAAAAAATAATGAAAACTTTGCTATTTATTTCCTTATTGTCTAAAATAACGGTAACCAGCATTAAATCGGGACAAATGAGGCAAATATTTGTCCAGCTCATTGTTCACAGTTGACATGCCCAAAACAATGGCACATCTGTAAGAAAGACACAATCATAATGTCCATCATCCATGTTCACCTGCCTGTGCCAGTACCCTATACACTCATACAGTAAGTGTTGAGACACAGTGACAGAGAGCATATATTTATTTTTGTGATACCGGTAACATTGGGGGGAGGGGGGGGGGAATGTTTTATAAATATTTTCAAGAACATGAGTTTAGAATACAAGGCGATGATGAGAATATAAGGCAGAATCCTCAAAAAAAAATTTAGTGGTTAAGTATAAAAATAACTGAGCTACGAAAAAAATTTAGGGAAATACTGTTCTAGAACTAGATCATAGATGCTAGTTTGGAATCACATGTCTATAAGCCAAGTTATAGATGAGTCAATTTACACTATAATAATTATTTTTTTAGACAATTGTTCATTGGTTGATACAGCCAATGGTGGATTCAAGAAAAATAGAGATTATGATAAGAAACGATAGGGTGACTTTATCTGCGAAAAAAATTGGTAAATTCAAATTAAAAAAGATAGTAAAAAATATATTTATAAAGAAATAATAATAAAATTTCCAATTCTTCTACCCTAATTTACCAAAGATTGAATAGGTCAAGTATTTAATGGGAAGCTAAAGCTTATAAGGTATGGTGGGGTGGAGGGGGAAGATACTGCACTTCGGTTAGGCACCAAAAATATGGGAAACAAGGTACTGTATGGGAAAACCTGACAAAATGAACGCAACAATACAACATGACTGAAGCTAAGCACTTGACATTAAATTTTATGATTACAAACATGGCTCATATTTTATTTCATTTCTTTAATGCAAATATCTGTAACCTTGTACAATCCTATTTTGAAAGTAGGAAAGGAAAAAAAATCTTCATGTGCCTATGAGGTAGAAAATATTACTAGATCTAAATATTGATTATTTTTAATGGCAAGTTTCAAAGCTATAAACTCCCCTGCAAGGAAAGATAATTACTTATCAATAAACCCACCTGCAGGGAAAGAATGATGTTTCAATACACCCTACCTACTGCAAGGTAAACATCATCATCATCTCTACCAAAAACCACATATTGATTTTTGTTTAACTTTAAGTTAAAGCATAATTATCATATTGTCTACAGTACATAGTTGTCTTAAGAGGGGTGGAGAATGAAGATGATCATGACATAAAAATGATAGAGTTCCTATCCTTGCAAAAGGTAGATAAACCCAAGTACTATTTCATTACACATTTTAAAAAGACTGCTAGTTTGACACATCTGTAAGGATTGGTGTGCTGGTCGTTTAGTTCTTTGGGCCTGTGAATGGACATGTAGCTTGGGAATTGTTGGGAGGGTCGGGAATATGGTAATGCCCCAGAGTGGAGGGTAGATTAGTATAATGCCATTGAAATGCTTGGGATTTCATTGTAATAAAAAACTTCTAGTCGAATAGAATGGGAAAGTTTGAAAAAAAAGAATAACTGCTCAATAGTAATTTTAAGGAGGTTAATTGAAAATCACAGCACAGCATAATCTACAAAGATTTTGACTTTTATTTTTTAATGTAGTTTGAGAACCCTTCTGATAGATTTATTATCTTTCTGGGTTTACTGATTAATTTGAAGGAAAATTACTTAAAACGCCTTGATGAATCAGTTTATGATAAAATGGTGATGATTGAATGTGCACATGTACACACAATGAACAAGGAATACAAGTTTAAAATTTAGCAACTAAAACAAATACATACCGGTATGTTAAAATCAGCCTTTCTAGGCTATAGAAATTCAGCTACGGTACCGGTATTTATTGTGGTGGTTGAAGGTGATAGCTGGTGACGTAAGAATAAGGACCTTGGGTGGGCATCCCCTACTAAAATATATTTGGGAACTGCTGCTAATATGCTCCCACTTGGCTTTTTGTTTTATTTACCCCACTGGTGGGATGCTTTACCACAATAATGAATATAATTAATTTTATTAATTAGACAATATTGAATTGCAGCATTTTATTTTACCGGTGTGATGTGAGTGCTGGTCTCACTAGGTCGTTTTGGCTATAAATTTCTTTAGAACCCATAGTATTCTCAAACAGTATGGCCAAAACATGATATTTAAATATGGTCTAATAAAATCTTTAAAAAAATTATTACTATTGTAAAAGAGGGCATTTACCTATCATTATCACTTATATCAATTTATTACATCTAGACCAGTGTTTCTCAAACATCACAGCAGGGACCGGTGCCAGATTTATAAATGAGAATTATATATTGTCTTTTTTAAATGTTTCACCTTTTGGTGGCTGGTGTCATCTCTTTGAGAAGCACTGATCTAGACTGCCGGTGCTCAAGTATTGTCATTCAATGTAAAAGGTACATGATCTAAGCACCAAACTCATAACATATATCTAATATATAGTTACTTGGTGTAGCATGAGGAACTAAGTTGCGTGATTATATTACTATTCACCAAGAAAATATTCTTGAAGATTTTGCACTTTTACTTAAGTATATTTATAGTACATGCCTTAGCAGCAGGATCTCTAATGAAGGAGACATTGAGATAAATCTAAGGAGTTTGGAAGGCTATATATATGGTTTGTCTTTCGTATGCAAAGACGACTATGGCTTGAGTACCATAGTTACCTTGTCTTGGTCTGTATTTTTTTGAAAGTGAAGGAGAGTTGCTCAATTTGTTAGACTCACTCATCCTTGCCTATTTGATCCAATGGCAAGACTAGGTCAATACGACTGGAAATATACCAGGATGCAATGGATGACCAGCAGTGTTTCTTGGTACCGGTATCACTGTGTTCTTTATGCTTTCCACGTCCCAGGATTTGCCAAAATTTTCATTGTGACAATGTCATACCGCCTAAGGGACTTCATCTCCGGGTTTGATTTCAACGTTTGCCTTATCTTAGATGAGTGACCATACAAGGTTAACAAGTCCTATCCAGCCAAGGTGCTAGTGTTGTTTAAACTCTATTTGTTCAGTGCAAACTGTATATATATATATATATATATATATATATATATATATTAATATTACACATCACTGCCGTTGAGACAAGAAAATTGTAAAAAAAATTGCCTAGGTGCTGACTTTATTCCATAAAAATTAAAGTTGACAAGAGAAAAAAATGTGGATCAACTAATGTGATCATGTATGGAAGATGAAGAAATGGAACTCAAAGACTGGGAAAATATTGCTGATCATTCCATGTTATACTATGATGCTACCAAAGGGAGAGAGGAAGCAAGAAAGACATCAGAATACTTTGAGGGAGACATCTCAAAGTGAACCCAATAAATATTAGCTGTAACGCTATTGACAATAAGGTGGCAAAGAAAGCTGTTGTTCAAATAACCGCCCTATGCTCTACACAGATAACAAGGCTAAGGACTGTGTTCAGTTTGAAATTGAAAGATCACAAAACAAACAATTTTTTTTTATATCTCTTGACACTGCTGGTTTCCCTGGCTTGAACTACTTGAGGTAGATTATATTTATTTACATTTTCAGTGCATAAAAACTGCCACCTAATTACTTTGTTCACTTGTCTCAAATGGTACAGCTATAAATTGCTGAATAATGGCTAACCTTGCCCAGTTAACAGGTCTAATTTGATATGATCTTCCTCTGTAGCAGCAGCTTGATAAATGTTGTCACATTTTTAAAATCAGATTCTTTAACAGAATTCGGTTACATTAAATTATCTAAACTTGGATCATACTGCTGTCCTTTTTCTGAAATAATCTTTTTCCACAGCATTCAACAAGTCTGGAAGTAAACTGTCAAGGACATTCATCCCTTCGTCTGATGCACACAGTCCCCTGAAATAAAGTATATGTATCTTACTTAAAGAGGTACAGCAATACTTTTTAATTTGAGTGTAAACAAAAAAATATATAAAAAATGGTTTTAATTTGAACTTGAATCATCTAATTTTATGCGACTATGTCTCAGTGGATCTGAAAAAAAAAATGACAGGGTGCCATTAAATTATGACACAGTGTCAAATATGGAAAAAATGATGTTTGGCTTGCTAAATTTTTAATCTGTATGTATAATTTAACAAGCTGAGACACCAGGGTTGGGCCCCAAAAAATTAGGTTATATTTATTTAGATTACCATTTATTGATTTTATCTGAAATTAAATAAGTCAAATGTTATTTACATAATTAATGAAACAGTGTGAATTACTCCAATTTTATATGTGTGGTATATTTATGAATTTAAAAAAAAAAAATCATGGACGCTTGAGTAATTTGTTGACACATGAAGTTGGAAGGTATATGTGAAAACCTGCAGATCAACCATATTATTTTTAACAGTTAAGAGGAATAGTTGAATTTCATTATGAAATTTTCATTTAGAATAACTAGTTAATGGACATCAAGCATGAAAAAATCCATGGGTCCATTGTAGCTGCAAGGAGATTTGGGTCAAATTGTAATTTTGAAAGGTGGCACTTTAAAATGCTAAATCTGGAAAAATTATTTTATCCTTTTCATGAACCGTACCATTTTGCACCATGAGGCAGTTTGATGTTTTCAAACATAATATGATCGATCTGTTAAAACAAGTCCTCACATTTTTGGGGCCAATCAATATTCAGGGAAATGAAATTCTCCCAGTTAACTGCTATCTGAGACTGCCACCGCCTTACCCACATTTAAATTGAAAGTTTAAATGTACAGTCAACCAATGACTGTGGCTGGGGGATAAATGTGACTGCACATCAAAGTGAGATGTGATATTGGAAGTTTTAAAAATTAATGCCCTGTACCAATACCTAAAGTTGAAAATTTGTGCACAGTTAATCCATCAATCCATCTTTTACAAATACTTTTATTTACATTACTATTAGTGGCCAAATTTCCTTGACTTTAATCCAAAATTGCACCGAATCGTTTTCTTATACTAGTAACTAGGAATAAGACATTTGCCTTTGTCTGACATTCTTACCACACCTGTCATTAAATTTGAGAAGTCCCTTTTGAACAAACAACTGGACCTTTGGATCATCAAAGAGCACATCTTTCATACAACTCGCTGGTTCGACATTAGACCATTCCTACAAGACAATGTATGATCTTCAGTGAATATATACATAAAAATGAGAAATATGTAATGAATAAAATTCATAATAAAATAGTTGAGCTATTACACAGATTATGATGCCTATTGCCACAGATGAGTATTTAAATATATCATTTAAAAATAATTTAAATGATTTAAAATAATTATTTAAAATATGAGCTAAAATAATTGAAAAAAAAACAACTAAGATACAAAAAATAATTTGATTGGTTTATTGGTATGGAGTCAAACATAGTTCTTGAAATAATTTGGTAAAAAAATGTAAAACGTACCCTACTAGAAACACCTTTTTTAGTTCGCAGCCCTACAGACAAGAGTTCTTCTAACCTAAAATATAAAACAATAAACAAAACACTTGTAGCACGAAGAAATGGACACTTCTAAACCACAATTTTAACAAAATAAAATAATTTATAAAACACATTTTTTGAAAACTTATTCAAAATATATTTCTGAAAATAGAATTTCTGGATTATGCATGAAATGTAAATATTATATGGCAACAGTAACTCACTGATTTTGAGGATTTAATTGTTTTATTTTGCGTGTGGCATGGCCAAATTTTTCAACTTCCCACATCCAGTCATTAGGTTCCAATGTTTGTATTCTTGCCTCTCTATGGTCTTTATTAACTGGTTTGAATCTACCATGGGCTCCTACAAAGTGATATTTTAAATAAAAATATATTGACACAATATTTTTTTAAATATCTAAAGTTAGAAAATAAAATATACTAAACTATACTATTAATTTGGTTTATTATTGCATTTTTTTTTTTAACAGCGCTTCTTTATAATTAAATTTCCATGTTCTGAAATCTATTTTATGTTGTGAATTAAAAAATAAAGATTATATGGGCAATATTTTTTATGTGAGATAGTAGGGATAGTAATTAGTAATAGTACCAAAAAATATTTGAAACCAAGAAACATTACCCGGTCCAACTCCAATATATGCCTGGCCCGTCCAGTAGGATATATTATGATGGCTGTAGCATTTCTAGCGTTAGATTGGATGAGAGAATATTCAATATTTCTGCAATTAAACTATTAATATTAATACTATTATGGTACAAACCTTCTTACATGAGGATAATTAGTATCAGCGAAGACTTATTGATGAATCATCTTATGCACTCAGAAGATTTAACAAATACCAGTATCGAATACCACTTTGAAGAAAGAACAACAAGAAACACAAAGAAAGCAAATAAAGTAAATGGTCTTTCCACATAATGACTAATGACAAGCTTACAGTTTCAGATTCAGATTTCAATACAGGTACTAAATGCAAAACATTGGACTTTGCCAACAAATTCTTACCTGCTTTGCAAAATTGGAAACTTCATATCTTTCAAATCCGTTGTTATTTAAGAGCTGGAAATTGTAATTTTTTGCAGTTTCTTAATATTTTAAGAGTGATGTATATTATTATATGATGGCTAAGAAATAAAGATTTTAACTTTAATCATATCAAAATCATAAAGAAATTTTAAAAAAACTACTATTCAGAACATGCTGACATTTCTTTGCCGGCGTATAGGACGCAATTTGTCCACCCCTCAAAATATGCCCAAAATATGGCTCGCGTCTAATGGTTATGGTACTAATGATGTAGCTATAGACCCTTCTATAGTCATTATTACAAAGAACTTTGATGACTGTTATATTTTTTGTTAATCATACAAGTCTGCTCTCATATTTGCACCAGTTTAAACAAATACTACTAATAGAGATATTTCATCATTTACCTCTACAGCTTGGAGGTACATATCTTCAGAAACTTGTTGCTCTACAGGTGACTGAAACAGTAAAAAAATACTTATTGATAGTACCGGTATCCAAAAGCTTTCTTATTTAGACTAATTCATTGATTGAAATCCATATGGAGAACATTATATTTTAGATTTTTTATATGAATATATGACATAAATTTGATAACTTTTCCATGGAAACAAAAATTATAAACATTTCAATTTCAGAGGAAGGAAGTCTCAATTTAAAAGATTTAAAATTTCATTAATTAAATCTTTATGTTCAAACATTCATTTAAATTGAATGAATATTTTTGTGTGGACATAAGGTAGTCTTGATGGTGTTACTGTCTTTAATGTCATAAGTAGAAGGAAATGTGTTATTGTAAAGTAAAAACCTACTAAATGTCCCTGATGAATTTGCTTGAAGAGATCTGTCCCCCTCTCTAGTGTTAATTGATATAATGAAATATGATAGTCACAGAGATGGAGCATCTGGCCAAATGGAAAAAAAAGTTACATGTTATTACAAGGTTAAATTAACATTCCAAATTAGAATGTATTTTACTGAGGTCAGTCAACAATTTTAAAGGTAACCTTAAAAGTTAAAGAACTAAACATTATAATTAAATATTATGAAGTACTTGGAAAAAAAAGAACAATTTTAAAATAACACAATAATGTAATATTACTAATTCTCAAGGATCTTTCAAGGCTATTGTATTTCTGGTTATTGGTTTTGAAACTATAACCAGCTATGGATTTTAATAAAAGGATAATCAAATTGTTTTAATAATTTTGAAAATAGATTTCAAGTACCGATACCACTTAAATAATATCATGTCAAACTGGACTAACCATGCAGATCAGTTGGAAATAATTTATAATACCTGATAACTGGTTTAAAATCAGATTCCTAAAACCTATAAGTGGTTTGCGCACAAAAAAACACAAAAAAACCACTTAGGAAATATGTACGGTAACCAATTATTATAATCTGTATCATTTTAATTTGCATTTAATGTTCAAGATTAGGAGTACAAGTAAACAACATTTACCTCTTGAAGCTCAGATAACCATGAGGACAAAGTCTGACCTGGCCAACCATAAATTAAATCTACTGACACGGAACTGGGGAATAAACACTTTGCCATTTCTAGACATCTGTGGAATAAAACATTGTGGAGTACTTCTAGACTCATGTTACCCGGTACAATGAGGCTTTTAATGCTAAATGAACGCTGGTATTAGTTTTTCCGCATGTTCAATGAGTTTGTTGCAAGTCCATTACCACCTTTTTCAATTGCTACCACATTTTGGTATAGATTATTCATTACTGTAAAATAATATTTTTTCAATACGAATGGTGCACTGTAATTTATATTAATGCATATCACAAACATAGCTTTGGCTTTAAAAATGACAGAAAAAAGAACAACAGAGCAATAAAACGTGCGCTGAGTAACATGGTGTTAAGTGTTTGGTGAACTCTTACCCCAAAAATGGAATGCCTTGCCTCTAAATTTAAAACTTTGCTTAAGTCCATTGTTTAAATTTACCTTAGGCTCTCCTCAACAGAATGGTCTCTGCCAAGTAAATTTAAACCGTATCTGTCTAATGTCTGTATACCAATGGAAACTCTGTTAATACCAGCATCCTGGAAATCCCTAAATGGTTATCAATTTCACGTGAATAATGTGGGGAAAAAAAGGAGTTTATAACCTTAGATCTCATCATCTTGTAACTTATATTAAAAGATGTATATATATACACCAATAAACAGATTCAAATTTTGCTACATTACTAAAGTAGGTTTGAGATCAATGCCTCGAGTAATGATCACAATTGATTCTTTAAGTTTTACTTGAGTTTCTCCAGCTCAAGAGAAGTTGGGTTTATTTCCATGCTGATTTCTGCAGTGGGCTGGACAGAGACCCGGCTCTTGATATCCTCCATGAACATTTTGATTGTGTCTGGGTGGGCCAGGCTGGGAGTGCCTGAGGATGTCACATGAACATTTTGATTGTGTCTGGGTGGGCCAGGCTGGGAGTGCCTGAGGATGTCACATGGAAAGGTTTGAAAGGCTGAGGCGAAGTGTTGAAGTGTATTTAGATAAATAAGTAATTTAAAATTATATCAGTCAAGTTTACTCAACCCACACTTGATGTTTTAAGTACAGTAGACGGACACAGCCCATATTACATGATGTCAAGTTTACTCAACCCACACTTGATGTTTTAAGTACAGTAGACGGACACAGCCCATATTACATGATGTCAAGTTTACTCAACCCACACTTGATGTTTTAAGTACAGTAGACGGACACAGCCCATATTACATGATGTCAAGTTTTCCCAATAAAAACTTCTCTACAACAGCTGTAACTAAACACATTGATTATTAATAATACTCCATCAAAACATAACCCTCTTTTAAACACAGCTCTAATGTCTAAAGGTAATGATGTAAGGATTGATTTCAAACTATAAAACTCAACTCGAGTCTTAAGATATAGAACGAATATAATGTAAGCTATACCGGTAACTGCATTTATTGCAGGGAAAAAAAGGAAAAAACAAAAACAAAACATTTAAATGTTACAATAATATTTTAAAAATAAATAATTGATGCAGATAAAAATTTAATTATTTGAATTAGAGTAAATTGAATCAAATTGTTTCAAGAATTACATACTCTTTTAAATGGTAAAGGTTTGTTACAATTGATGAGCCATTGAATGTACAGGCATTTAGAATAAGCATATTCATAAGATGACTATCCCTTTAAAACTTATTTGATTTAAGTGGCATCTTTTTCAGTAGCATTAGATTAGATTTTGAGTCCTTGCCACAGGCCCTTAATGTCACATTGGAGATGGCGTTGGTGGGTCGTCGAGCGCGAGCTCTTAATACCCCCCCCCCCAACCGCTCACCTCCACACGGGCCGACGCCGGGTCTCCCCACCGCCAGACACACATTGGAGGTGGCGTTGGTGGGTCGTCGAGCGCGAGCTCTTAATCCCCCCCCCCCCCAACCGCTCACCTCCACACGGGCCGACGCCGGGTCTCCCCACCGCCAGACCATGCTCGGGAACCTCCCCCCTGGCCCCCAGTCCGTTTGACTGAAAACGCTGCATTTAACGCGTTCGCGGTCCACTCTCCTTGGGTCTGCACGGCTTTGGTTCCTCTCTGGGGGAAAGGTGTTGCGTCATCTTCCCCCACCGCCCAGGGAGTTGTCCGATCGGGACGAAAGCTGGGACGCAACGGTCGCCTTGGAGCAGCTTTCTCAGGGCCGTGTAGCTAAAATCATCGGCAAGGGTTTTAACCGCCACCCAGGGCTCTTATCCATTAACGGCAATAAGCAATCATGTTATTGCGTTACTTCCGTTGCGTTGGGAGTCGTGCAAGTGGCCGGGGTTTTTGGCTTCGGGAGAAGAAAGCCTCCCTACTAGTCTGGCACGCCACGAAGAGGCAAACCCCATGTGACACCACCAAGTCGCCTCGGTGGTGCGGGTCCCTGACCTAGAGGCGTTTGGTCACAGTCACCCTGCCACAGGCCCTTAGTAATGGCCTTACAACATGTTTACCATAATATGACAATGAGTTTGACTCATGAGAATAATCATCAGCTGTTATTAAACTGCAAACAACATTAACACATCTGTAACGATGATAAATAATGAAACACAATATTGTTCAGCATATTAATATATACCCGGTACATTTTAAAAAGTTGTTTGTTATTAATTTAATGGTCTTATCTATTTATGTTGTAGTCGAACATGGCACTTAAAAGCAAAACCATAATTACAATATTTTAAAAATTATTTTGAACCCAAATGTCTTACTGCTGGTAATCTCTCATTTTTTGTGTGGTTTGTTTTTTGTTTTGTTTTGCATATTTCTTACCTCCACCAAAAAACACTGAGGTAATTTCTTGAACTCCTGATAAAGTGAGAAGTGTTTGTGCTTCCTTGATAAGACAAAGCTTCATGCGATTATGATCAACTAGTTTGCTGAAGATACAAACATGAATGATCTTATCTACATGAGTCAACAGTGTAAAATTAATACATAAATAAATGCAATGTCATATTTGATGGGACCGAATTGTGTCTTTATTCCTTTTATTTTTTATTTAGAAGCTTAGGTACCGGTGCCTAGATTGTTATTTTAATACTAGTACTGTTCCATAAAGTTAATAATCAAAATGACACAATTTAAACTACTTGAAAAAAAATGGATTGTTAATCAGTGACAGAGGCGTGGTACATAGTTGAGATTTTATTTGTAACATACATATTGAGTGAAGAATTCGAAGCATATTTTTTCCATCCATAACCTGTCAAATCAATTCTGCCAAATCAGCAGTACCAAAAATCCCACACAAACAAAATTATTTGATATCTGTCATCACCTTTTGTAAATAAACATTCTGTACTGTAACAAATGGGTCACATTCTCTTTGAAATGAGAATGCAGAATATTCATATGATTCTTTATGGACTCGGTAAAGCTTGGTGTAATGAGGGCATGCAGGATATCATTTTTCAAATTAGTATACAGTAGGGTGACCAAATCATGAACTGGACAAAACGGGACACTTTCATGGTCTTTTTTTTTTTTTTGGGGGGGGGGGGGGGAGAATACCCTCCCCCTAAAGGGGGGTCCGGGGGCCTCCGCCGGAAACTTTTCCTTGAAATATGCGCATTTAATTCTGAAATCTAACCTAGAAATCTACTTGGGGCTTTATTATTTTCCTATGTCATATGTTTTACTTATGTGATGTGTTGTTTTATGTCTGAACGTCCACCATGACCAATACTAAAACCACTATTGCAAACTGTGCAGCCGGCTTCACTTTCATAGCGTCCCATTTTAATATAGCTCCCCTCTTTTGAATACTCCTCCATAGACTTACAATGACGCTTGGGCGTAAGTATTGTCTACATGAGAATAAAGTTCAACACCCAAAACAAACACCTACCCCTCTGACACGAACAGGCCGACAGGGTCACACGCACAAGACTAACAAATTACACGTAGCGGTAGCAGAATCAAAATTGGTTTCTGCGAAGTTACAATCCTCCCCCCCCCCCCCGGCGGCTTCAAGTCTCGTGTCTTTCGCTATACATTTACTTATAACATCTATGGCAGGGACACTATGGTGGAGGGGGGAACAGTTCGGCCATCACGCCAGCCCACATCACTGGCTACACAGCTAACCAAAATATTACTTGAAGTTATTTTTATAAAATTAGTATTAGTGATTTGAAAATGTGTTTGGTTTAAAAAAAACGGGACATTTAGGCGTCCCGAGAGACTTTTGTTTCGGGACAACGGGACATCGATCGTGAAAAATGACGTTTGGTCATCCTAGTATACAGTGACTTAATTCATTCTAAAGAACATTTGAAGAGTTAATATTAAGCTATCATTCAGAAGCCTGATTAACCCACAGAATATTTATCAGATCCTAATAGGTCAGAGGAGTCAGACATCTGTAACAATCTAAAGAGTAGACTTTGTACTTTGCACGATCTGATCAATTTTGATGTGTGCGAACTATTCATAAAAAAATATTATCAGGGCTGAAGGAAACAAAACAACAGCTTTGTGCAATATGCGTATTTATCTTACAGATACTTGGACTGAAGTTGAAGTATTTTGTAACAAACAGTTGAGTGGACTTGAGATACGGCATTCGGTAATAATATACGACAGACTAAGCGTAGGTGTAAGAGCTTTTTAGAGTTGAGAGAAACTAATTTTGCTTTCTATCTTGAAAAGTACCGGTACCTAACTTAAAATTAAAGTTTTATAATAAAACGTTATATAAAGGTTTATTATTATTCATTCAATAAAATTAAAACCAGGAAAAATATTTAAAAAAAACAACAACAAAAAAAAACAACGTCAACAACAACAAAAAACCAGGAAATGGAGTGTACGACATTTTGAAAAAAAAGAGGTGTTGAAGTGCTTCAGTAATTAAGAAGCACTGAAATAATGCAATTACTGTTTCAAAGTAAAGCTTTGTATCACTAAAAATTATCAGGGGTTACAAGAATGGTCTCATAAAATACAACAGGGAAAGAGTTTTATAAACAAATTTAATGAGCCTCTGATCTTTGCACTGAAAGCCGTAATGAGTTAAATGATTAAGTAGGGCAGTGACAAGGCAGGTACGCGAACCTTGATTGTCAACACATTCCATCACATTTATTCTGTCAGACCACGGAGCCTATTTTTTTTTAGCCTCTGAACTTTGTCCTTGACTCTAACCGTATCTTGAGCCCAAGTGCATGACACAATAATGTTGAAATGTTAGCAATACATGTTTTATCTGGACTTCTTGCTCTATGTCTATGTCAATAATAACTTGAAAATGACAAACTAAAATATATATTATTTTATTATAATACAACTAATATAATTATTTATATTTTGATTCAGAGAAGTGAAGTGATTATCTTGTTTTTTTTAAAGAATCTCTCAAAGTTACACACAAAGAACGAAAAGCATAAAAGCTGCAAAAAACATTCGACCCGTTCTTAAATTGACCAGCCATTTCGCACTTTGGTCGATAATACCGATGTACTTGAAAGGACCAGTGCATATGCCACTTTGACCAGCTGTTTCGCCAAGTGGAATGAAATCACTAGCCAAAAAGTCATGGTACTGACCAGTGGCGTAGCTAGGGTTGGTGTCACCCGGTGCGGTAAACTCATGGTGTCACCCCCCCACCCCCCCCCCCCCCCCCCCCCCTTTTTAAAA